>VTFQ01000002.1:53853965-54049810 GCA_036281575.1 Ancherythroculter nigrocauda | reverse complement strand
CGATTTATTCACATAAACATTGATGAATATAACATATCTTATAACATATCTTATATGGTCACGGAACGCACAACTTGCGTGCATCACACGCAAAACAACCTCATTGGTTCTTGCGCGCACATTGAGCTTCCGACACAGCCATAATCATATGGATGTCTTTCAATAAATGGACATAAATGATGAGAATATTAAAAATATCTTTATTTGTTATCCAAGATGAATGAAGTCTTATGGGTTTGGAACACATGAGGTGTCGGTGAGTGAATGACGCAGAAATCTCATTTTGAGTAGGCTAAACAATCAATTTGAGTTTCTTGTCTCTTTCATATTTGGTTTTCTTTTTTGTTTTCCTTATCCATATTATGTTGTTTTCTGTGAAAACTTACCACAATACGTATTAACAAATAACGTGTCCATGGCAACAGTAGAATTTTTTAACGGCAAAACCTGGGATGCTGTCGTTAAACACTTAACGGTTTCCCTTACCTAAGAGAACAGTTTAAGAGATTATATGCAAACCCTTAAGTCATTCCCTTAGTTAAGGGGAAATCACGCCTTAAGTGTCATACTTAAGGGAAAAACTTAAGGTGCTTTATGCAACCGGGCACTGTCCCTTTAAGACAGGGGTCGGCAACCCAAAATGTTCAAAGAGCCAAATTGGACCAAAAAAACAAAAAACAATCTGTCTGGAGCCGCAAAAATAAAAGCCTTATATAAGCCTTATGAAGGAACACAGATGTAAGTGTATATTAGGCTATATTAGCCTAGGCTACTCTCAAAATGACTAAGTAGGCTACAAATACATAATGAGGTATTCCCGAGGTAAGTTATATATTTAAAAACTGCTGAAAGCTACAGAAAAAAGAAGCAAATGGATCGTTGCAATTTACAGAAACAGCTGGACTCCAGCAGAGAAACATGGATTTGCAGTTATCATTTTGTGTCAAATTGTGGATTTTGAGGTAAAATCATTCCATATATGTATAATATATATAATATATATATTTATATATATATATATATATATAGTATTGTTATATATTATGTTGACAAATCATCTATAAAATATTTTCCATCTTATATTCTGCATAATTTTTTTTGAATAGAACAACAAGACACAAACCTTTACATTCAATCCGTTTGTGCTAGGGGGGTTCGGGGGCATACTCCCCCGAGAAAATTTTGATTTCCTTGGTGTACATATATGCATTTTAATACGTTTTAAGGCCAACAAATTGGATAACAATAGCTTTAAAACCATGTCAACAAATACATACATGCACAGTTTTGAGGCAGCTTTAATCGCATGTTTGGTAATTTCATGACTTCATTTACAACAGAATAACTACGGTGCAGGCCCGTTGTTTCTTTTGCGCTTTAGTTGAGCTATAATAAAGTAATTATGCAGCGCGCGCCGGCGCATTTGCTCGAGCAATTCTTGGGTTCACGCTTCGAGCACAGTAGGCTATAGCCTTACGGCTGATTGGAGTTTTACTGACATAGCCTGACAACATCTCATCTGACCGCAGTTCACTGTTGAAGCTACCTTTTCCGCGCTCGTTTGACTTGCGCCTGGCGCTGAGGCGAAGTCGGAATGCGCGTCTGGTCTGAAAAGTGTCCTGTTTGTTGTGGTCGTAAAGAGACAGTTCTATATAAACGCAGCGTTTTACTTGGCAATGTTTTTAAAAATATTTTTATTTTTGGTATTTTTTTATGCTCTGTTGGTGGTTTGTGGAGTAGCAGCACCTGAGGGGGATTAGACAAATGCTGAATTAGAGACGGTAAAAGTGAGTGGGTCCAATATATTGGTCTTAAAAAGTGGGTGGGTCTTGTCCCACCCACATACAATGGTTCCGACGCCCATGATTCACAGGCAGATTTGCTTTATGTATTTCCCCGGCGTCAAATCAGGCACATACAAATGTCAGGAAACATGACTCCAGGCTGCATGTCTATATTCATGGATTAGGTTTATTTGACAAGTTGTAAGAAACACTTTCGAGTCCAACCTTTAGTGTAATTCGTTTGTTTTTACTCGCGTTTTCACAGTTTCCCCTATTAAATCTAGTCATGCAGCAGGTTCTTTTGCCACTCAGTCCAGCTGAGGCCGGGAGCGCGCTTTCAGCGGGAAAGTGACGTCGATGGCTATGATGCATATCTTCGTTGACAGAAATGTTGAAATTTAATATTTATTATACACATTTTTACAGCATTGGAAAACGTTAAGAATGTTTGTGTTTGTCCTCCTACAGAAACCATATGAAAACAAAAAAATATTTTTTCCATTTTCATACATTTTTGAAAAAGCTCCAGGGAGCCACTAGGGGAGCGCTAAAGAGCCGCATGCGGCTCTAGAGCCGCGGGTTGCCGACCTCCGCTTTAAGAGTTTATGAATGGACCCAATACCGTTACACAACATACGTTCTCTTTCTTAGCTATTTAACGATCCGAACTGACTGTGTGTATCTGAATAATAGCAAAGACGGGTAATCACTCATTTTGGTAATTGTGACTCTGTTTGAGACTGAGCGTGGCTTATTCGCTCCACTAATATCCTCCTGAGACCCAACATTTTTTTTTTTTTTGAATTTAGCATTATTTTCACATCATTATATTGTTTAGAGCATAAGAAACAAATGAAAAAATAACATTTTTAAAAAATGATATTTTATTCATATGTTATGATATGTCCTCTGTAGTGGACACCAGGACTAAGTTGTTTAAAAAATAAAATGACATGAAATGACATTTATAGGCAAAAACAATGGGGATTTTTTTTAAAATCACCAATCAATTTTTAGGCTTCAATATTGTTTTTAACCAAACTTTGTATAAAGATGATTCTCAACTATGTTATGAAACATATAATGGAATTAATTGATATACCATTTTACTTTATGCAATATGAGGGTAAAATGGCCATACATCTGTTTTCCCATTCAATACAATGTATCTATACACTGTATCTAATTTGCATATTAATGTGTTCTTGGAGCAACATGCAATGAAAAAAGAAGTGTAATAATGGGAGCAATAATTGGCAACATTTTCATAATAATATCTAATAATTAATAGGAATATTGACATATAATTTCTTTCCCTATTCACTTGTTGTGTCTCCTAAAATGCCTGATAAACATGATTTAAGTCCTGGTGTCCTCTACAGTGGACATGTATGAAATCAATGTTCTGTTTTATAACAGAAAGTCATATTTTGATTTGAAACCCCATAACATTTTCCTGAGATGTTGATTTATAATAAACAATTTGAAAATTAATCCGATTTAAATACATTTTAAATTTAATCACAAAATATTATCATATTTCCATAAGAGTGCTAATTTTCATTTTCAGTCATAATTAAAGACCAAGAAGTTGTTGTTGTAATGGCGAAACCTCTAAAGATTTGGTATCTCTGCAAAGCCCTGAATGTGCTCTTTACAGGACATCCAGACTTAAAACTGTGACATGTATGATGTCAGAGGACATCACTAAAATATAATGTCCACTACAGAGGACAGAAGTCTATTCCTGGGTCCCAGGAGGATATAGATCAGTGGTGTGCGCGCTTTTGGTGTAAGTGCGAAACCTGCGGGAACCGGAGCAAATGAGAGGAGGCGCCCGCGCGGGTGTGTCACTCACTTCACCGTCAGAGAGAAGAGAGCAAGAACGTGCGGCTGATGTTATTGCCTGTGCGTCGCCGCTGATAACAACGGATCGGCTCGGAATTGGAAAGTGGTGAAACTGACCTGCTGGACTCGGTCGAGACCAACTAGAACTTTTGGCGAGACCAATGCAATGACCAAGTCTGAGACAAGTCCGAGTGGAAATACCAACAAATCCGAGACAACAGAAAAACGTCTCGAGTCCGGACTCGAGTACTACAGCACTACCTCCTAGTCCTATTTACCATTAATCGCATTGTAAAACCATTAATCATCAACAAGATAACATCCCTTTTAAAATTCCCCAAAAACAGTTTATTTATTAATTTCTGCAATTTACACCCATACAAACTGCAACTGCCAGAGATTACCCCATGCCAGGGTCAGACATAAACGTATCTAATATGGGCCCCTTGCAATTGATTTCCAGGGGCATTTTATTTATTTATAAGTGCAATTTGTTTTATTAAATTTGTGTTGTCATTTGTCAAATACTTAACTTAAACCAGTTACTTAAGTCAATCAGAACACTATATAGACTGTTACCAATGCAATTTTAGCATTAACAAAAGCCATCTTTACACTGCAAAGGTGGAACAGAAGCTGCACCTGAAATAGCATAAATATTTATTTACAGACTGTTACTCAAATTATCAAATTAACAGCAACTCTTTACAGAGTCATTTTTGTCAATTAATGCTCTTTATATTATAATAATGTTTTAATGTATTATATTAATGTTGAATAATAGATACATAATAATTACATAATTATACAAAATAAATAATATGGCATATTCTCATATATTGATCTTACCAGCATGATGAATAAATTATATTAACTGGAATAAACTGTATACAGAAGGAGCAGAGACGGGACCGATTGTGAAGCTTAAGTTTAAGTGAGTTTAAGCGCTCTCACAAACACTCCTGTTAAAATCACAGAAGCTGATGACACTGTGACATGAATCTCTTACATCCAATCTGCATTATGTTGATTTTTATGGGAAAATTGGTTGGGAAAATTTGACCGTTTCAGTCAGAATTCAGACAGATCACGCACACTGAACCAAACTCTTCGTTTCAGCAATGATTAATCTGAATGCTTCTGATTGGCCATCACGCTCGACAGAAACGCCTGTGATTGGTTATATGTGGCAGGCAGTTGGATCGAATAAACGAAGTATGTTCAAACTGAAGTTTCAAAGTTTAACCAATATTATCACAAACATATATTCTATTACATAAATATTTGATTTTTCCAGGTTTTTCATGACCGTATGAACCGTTTATTGATTTTTGGCACTGCCTCATCTGTGAATTTGTTTGCACGATTAAAAAAAACAATAATAATAAAAATGTTTTACAGTGTTCATTTACATTACATATGCTATAACACCATATGTTAAATACAAAAATAGATTTATATTAATTATATAATTACATAAAAATAATATAAGTGTATTCATACTCTGAAAAGAATTTGGAAATTTATAGCAAATTTCACAAATAATCACTAAGAAAATGTGAAATTAAATGTTAAATTTTTAAGTACAAAGATTGAAACAAATATATAACAATAATATTTTGTTGTTTTATTTACAACTTTTTACTTTTTTTTTCTTTTTCTTTTTTTTTTTTTTTAAACCGAGTAGTGTAGTTCTTTTAAATATTCACTTTGCACAATCAGTATGTAATACTTACATTCTGTGGTACTGCTGTAAGGATCCTGTGGCGAGAGTAAACCACACCAACAGTTACAGCTACAACCAGCAAAACAACAGCAACAACTATTCCTGCTACAGCACCTGAAGACAGACCTGAATCTGGAACAGCTGAAGACAGACGGGCAGACGTTATTACTGGATTTAAGAACACTGAACTGCATTTTAAAATTGCTAAAGGGAAAATGTGATGGTACTCACCAATTACAGAAACACTGAAGCTCTTTCCACTGGTGATGCTGATGCTGACGCTGCGGCGACGACGCTGGATGCTGATGTGACTGCTGGTGATATTCAGTTTATATTCTCCAGAGTCTGTGGTTCTGGTGTTCATGATGGTCAGAGATCCAGTCTGATTATCCAGCTTCAGTCTGTCTCTGAATCTCTCTTCACACTGAACATCTGTACAGATCTTACTCTGATCTCCAGTGATTTCAGCGATGATGAGAATCTCATTAAAATACCATGTCAGTAAATCTTTTGGGTTTTTCGTTGCACCAGGATCTAAAGTAACAGATTCACCCTCCTTCACTGACTTGGTCTGTTCATCTCGTTGAGCAGCAGGAACACCTGAAACATATGATTACAATTATAGCTTCTCAATATATCCAACAATGATGGGACACAAAGTAAATAAGAGCTTCATTATGCAGAATAGACATTTCATTGACTGTAATGCCACTCAATTTCTATAAATGACCCATTCACAATTTGAATAATAGGTTTTATTTTTATTTTTTTTGCTAATGGCCACGTACACACTGCAGCTAAATTCGGTTGTCAGTTCACCTTTCAAGCTGCTTTGACACAATCTGCATTGTAAAAAAAAAAAGCGCTATATAAATAAAGGTGACTTAATCGAGTTCAGTGGGTGGGGCTTTTTTGATATTTCAGATTTTTATCATCAAATTTAAATGCAGTCAACCAAACATATAGGTGCTGGTCATATAATTAGAATATCATCAAAAAGTTGATTTATTTCACTAATTCCATTCAAAAAGTAAAACTTGTATATTATATTCATTCATTACACACAGACTGATATATTTCAAATGTTTATTTCTTTTAATTTTGATGATTATAACTGACAACTAAGGAAAATCCCAAATTCAGTATCTCAGAAAATTTGAATATTGTGAAAAGGTTCAATATTGAAGACACCTGGTGCCACACTCTAATCAGCTAATTAACTCAAAACACCTGCAAAGGCCTTTAAATGGTCTCTCAGTCTAGTTCTGTAGGCTACACAATCATGGGGAAGACTGTTGACTTGACAGTTGTCCAAAAAATGACCATTGACACCTTGCACAAGGAGGGCAAGACACAAAAGGTCATTGCAAAAGAGGCTGGTTGTTCACAGAGCTCTGTGTCCAAGCACATTAATAGAGAGGCAAAGGGAAGGAAAAGATGTGGTAGAAAAAAAGTGTACAAGCAATAGGGATAACCGCACCCTGGAGAGGATTGTGAAACAAAACCCATTCAAAAATGTGGGGGAGATTCACAAAGAGTGGACTGCAGCTGGAGTCAGTGCTTCAAGAACCACTACACACAGACGTATGCAAGACATGGGTTTCAGCTGTCGCATTCCTTGTGTCAAGCCACTCTTGAACAACAGACAGCGTCAGAAGCGTCTCACCTGAGCTAAAGACAAAAAGGACTGGACTGCTGCTGAGTGGTCCAAAGTTATGTTCTCTGATGAAAGTAAATTTTGCATTTCCTTTGGAAATCAGGGTCCCAGAGTCTGGAGGAAGAGAGGAGAGGCACACAATCCACGTTGCTTGAGGTCCAGTGTAAAGTTTCCACAGTCAGTGATGGTTTGGGGTGCCATGTCATCTGCTGGTGTTGGTCCACTGTGTTTTCTGAGGTCCAAGGTCAACGCAGCCGTATACTAGGAAGTTTTAGAGCACTTCATGCTTCCTGCTGCTGACCAACTTTATAGAGATGCAGATTTCATTTTCCAACAGGACTTGGCACCTGCATACAGTGCCAAAGCTACCAGTACCTGGTTTAAGGACCATGGTATCCCTGTTCTTAATTGGCCAGCAAACTCGCCTGACCTTATTGTGAAGAGGAAGATGTGATATGCCAGACCCAACAATGCAGAAGAGCTGAAGGCCACTATCAGAGCAACCTGGGCTCTCATAACACCTGAGCAGTGCCACAGACTGATCGACTCCATGCCACGCCGCATTGCTGCAGTAATTCAGGCAAAAGGAGCCCCAACTAAGTATTGAGTGCTGTACATGCTCATACTTTTCATGTTCATACTTTTCAGTTGGCCAAGATTTCTAAAAATCCTTTCTTTGTATTGGTCTTAAGTAATATTCTAATTTTCTGAGATAATGAATTTGGGATTTTCCTTAGTTGTCAGTAGGGGTGTTCGATTCCAGGTTTTTTGGAGTTGACTCCGATTCCCAACTCCCACTGTGGGAGTCGATGGAATCGACTCCTCGACTCCATTTACTGTACATTAAAACAGGGTCGTAAATAAGCCAAGATGACAGTACTTACACACTTAATTCATTTTTCCCCGACGCGAAGCCTTAAAATCCCCATATTAAAACAACACATGTTTAGCGAGACTGTCCAAATTAGTCCAATTTAGAGATAACTTGATGAGTAGCCTATCAATGTTGCTAACTGCCGATACCTAATTTTAATGAGAGAAAAGTCACGAAAAACATCTGTGGTTGAATATTATGTCAGAATTAAATAAACAAGAAAGAAGGGATTCTTTAATGAATTCATCTCATTATAATGGTTGGGGGATGGTGCTAAACGCACATGATCATGTCTTAAAAGTGCTTGGACACGAGAGTTACAGATATAAAATTAATACTATATATAAAAATCCATACAATGTACACTTATTAATGTGTTTATTGTTGATGTGAGTTTATTATTTTTTTATTTATGGTTAGTTTAATGAACACAGTTAACTATGGAAAATCAAATCTATATTTATTGCAATAATATAAGCTACCATCAATACTAAAGCTGACACGGAGGTATGTATAATTACAAACTAAAGTCACTATGACTGTTATCTATTTCTAAAGTAAGCTACATATATGTGGCAAAGTTTCTGCGACAGCTCTCTGACGCAATTCGTCAGTGTCCAAATTCCTCGCTTCATTTCGTTCACTCCTTGCTTAGTGCACATAACCATATACATTATGCACTTAACTGCCATGCATTATGTAGTAGGCTTAGGCCAGGGATGGACCACTCCGGTCCTGGAGGGCCAGTGTCCAGCAGAGTTTAGCTCCAACCCTAATCAAACACACCTGAACCAGCTAATCAAGGTCTTTAGGATTAGTAGAAAGTTATAGGCAAGTGAGTTTTTATCAGGGATGGAGATAAACTCTGCAGGACACTGGCCCTCCAGGACCGGAGTTGTCCATCCCTGGCTTAGGCTATGGATTCGAGAATCAGTAAACAAGTGAGCGATTCCGGACACAGCAACAGAGTCGACACCGAGAGTCGATTCCTGTGCTGGAGTCGACCCCGACTCTGGGGCTATTCAGAGTCGAGGAATCGACTCTTTTGGAGTCGACTCCCCATCACTAGTTGTCAGTTATAATGATCAAAATTAAAAGAAATAAACATTTGAAATATATCAGTCTGTGTGTAATGAATGAATATAATATACAAGTTTCACTTTTTTAATGGAATTTGTGAAATAAATCAACTTTTTGATGATATTCTAATTATATGACCACCACCTGTAGAAGTTACACTGCTCAAGTGAAATGGTCCGCTGTAACCAAACACATTTTTGTGGATTTTTGAAGGATGCTGTTTTACGTGGATATTAGAACACGAGTGAAGTAAAAAGCCTTAATTGTTTATATAATGAATAATAATTTAGCAGCCAAGATATTACATGCAAATACAGAAACATATTTGGATTCTTGCCAACTGAGAGAGGTGAGCCAATCAGTTTCACTTTAGCCTAAAAAAATTCATTTTGGCTTGACTATTGTTTATAATGAATGTCACTATGACAATCTATTTGTTTAATTTTATAGTTTAATATATAATTTTATAGTTTCTTTTTTATTCTTGTGTATAGCGTTATTTACCAGTATTAAATATATATAAATGAATGTAATTGTTTGCAATTACGAGGTTAACTGGTGTTTTTAGTGTAAAATGAATTTCTCTTTCGTGATTACTTCCTCTTCTTAGCCGGGTCGTAAACTCTAGGGGCGAGGCTTCTAAACCGTGCATTTTTAGGGGCGTGATATTAAAATGAAGATTATTTTCAACGTACGATCAGTCATACGATCATAGGATTGCCAGCATACGAATGTTTGATAAATCACACATGAACCCTGTCATTTCTGCGCTGGGATCAGTGCTCATTTCAATGTTAGATTGTTAAATGAGGTCAAATGTGCACACATTAATGATCAAACACCATGTAAAAGTAAAATTTGCATAACAGCCAGTGTTCAGATGTAAACACGTAAGCACTGCACTGTGTTTACTACGTGAACTGCGTAGGAAATTGACATGGAAGACAAGAGAAAAAGTATTTGTGTGTGTATTTAGATAGATAAGATTTTCTTTTAATTTAATGTTTACATTTTTTTTCTTCAGGATTTTTTGATGAAAAGAAAGTTCAAAAGAACAGCATTTATCTGCAATACAAAGCTTTTGTAACAATTTCAAAACACTGCTTAATGAAGCTTTGAAGCTTTTGTTGAGCGTGTATCAAATTGCCAAAGTAACGTTTGAAATTTTGAAAAGCTTGAAACACTTATGACCTAATAAAGCCTCATTTACTGATATTAACGTGACTTTGGCAGTTTGATATATGCTCCGAACCACTGATTTGAAACAAAAGATTCGTAAAGCTTCGAGGCTTCATGAAGCAGCGTTTTGAAATTACCCATCACTAGATATTTTTGAAGAAAGTTATTCTGGTGCACAAAAAGTATTCTCATCACTTCATAACATTACGTTTGAACCACTGTAGTCACATGAACTGTTTTAAATGTCTTTAGTAGCTTTCTGGGCAATTAAAAGCAAATCAACTTTCTGTCAATGCAGGACTCACTGAGCCATCTGATTTTAATCAAAAATATCTTAATTTGTGTTCTGAAGATGAACAAAGGTTTTACAGGTTTGGAATGAAATGAGGGTGAGGAATTAATGACAGAATTCCACCATCAAAATGATTAGTTTAATTATTGCAGCTGCTGTGAGAAAAAGGTATAAATGTTCAACTACCAGCAGCATCCTATATGCACAGCCTACTAGCTGGGACTCGTTCTTTATGTTAACAGATGTGACGACGTAATGATGCAGAGACAAACTGCCTGAAATTACCATTTTAGAAATCTACCAGTACCAATTTTATTATAAAACATTACAAGCTTACTGTTGTGAATCATGCTAAGGTAAGGAGATAGTTTTGAACACTGGCTGGTTATGTACTTGCAAAAATTTTGGGTCATTTTTAACCAAAAAAGTTACAGACAGCAGCTTTAAACAGTGTTTGTATTATGCATAATTGTAGTCATTCCCGCAGGTTTCGCGCTCACACCAAAAGCATACACCACTATATCTATACCATATTGACTCCTTTCTCGTGGCTTATTGCTTTAAACAGTAATAAATACACAATTATGTCAAAATGCACATCTTGGCGAGCCAAATAATCCTGCTTCTTTCTGTCATGTTGATCAAAGAACAGAAGACAAAGAGAAAATCACTTGCTGCTCTTGACTGAACAACTTTTGTAGCTTGTAGCTTAAGTATTTAATGTATTTACTTTTTTCAATGAAGACTATACAGTGTTATTTTACATTTGACTAATTTCTGTAGTAGGCCTATTTTTACTCTAAATACTACTGTTAGACCCACCTGAAAAACATAAAGCCGTGTTTATTTAATTTGTCTCTTTATTCTATTTGCAATTTATTTGTTCATATTTTATTACTGACTGTTTACTTCTCTTTTTTTTTGTAAATTTAGTTTAAAGATTGAAATAAAGCCTCCGTCCATGTGCTGTGTAAGCTATTACAACAAAATGACCTAAATTATAAAAAAATTACAAGATAATAATAAAAATATCTATATGGCAGTAATATGGCAGTTTTCCCCATGGTACTGAAAATGGTGTCGAAGTTGGAAAGTCCAGTATCATGACAACACTACATTGAAGTGCTGAAAATTAATTTATTGCTATTTTCCAATACCTTGAGTTTTGCATACATTTAGCCAGTTATATTTTAAAATAGTCAAATCTCAATTTTTCAAAGACTACCATGCACACTCACCAGTGACATCAACACAGAAGCTTTTAAAACTGATGCTGCTGCCGTTAAAGATGATCTGTAGGTTATAGAGTCCAGCGTCTGCTTTTCTGGTGTTCATGATGGTCAGAGATCCAGTCTGGTGATCCAGCTTCAGTCTGTCTCTGAATCTCTCAGTAAACTGAACATCTGTATAGATTTTACTCTGGCCTCCAATGATTTCAGCGATGCGAGTGTCATTAAAGTACCATTTTATTCTGTCTTTTTGGGTTACTGTAACACCAGTGTTTAGAGTGACTGAATCTCCCTCCTTCACGGACACTTTAAATGTATCAACACCAAACACACCTGCAGAAAAAAAGAAAAGTTAATTATAAAACACATCTGGAAGACTGGCAGAAAACTAAAAACAACAGGAAAGTGCTGTGATTTTTTTCTACAAAACATCAAGAATGTAAACAGAAAAATATGTCTGGATTCATAATGTAGCTATATAACACATGCAAACAAACAGAACATCACTGATTTACATATTCACTCATCAAACATAGGCTTCATGTGTCTCTCAGAAGATCTTGAACATCTTCTAGATCACCCTAAACCCACACCCTGATTCATCTATTGTACGTTGGCAATCATACCTGGTTGTGAAATGCTTTCATAGACTCACCACTTTAGGGAGCTGGCAAATAACCTAATGGTTTTTCCATCATATGGACTCAAATAATGCCATATCATGTTTTAGTTTGATTTAGTGCTTTTATTTTCAAATTACAGGTTGTTGTTGCAAAATACAGGTTTAATTGTGGAAGTTATCAATGTCTTTGATTTTGAATGAGATATTCAGTATGGCCCATTTTAGAGATTCAAAATTATATTGTAGCTTTCATTCAGACAGAGATTTTGAAAACATTTATAAAAATGAAGAGTTAAGTATGTGAAGCACACCAACTTTAGTCAGGATATTCCAAACACAACCCCCTCTCAAAAAAAAAAAAAAAAACTGCCTCACTGCATTTTAATGAGTGAAATAGAATGACGAAAAAAATCACTTAAAACAGCAAACAGAAGGATCATTCATACGTTCATCTAAAACAGTGACCGAGATTCTCTATTAATAGTGTACGCCATTTTAACTCATCTCGTTTTAGTGTCTGTAGTTTGCATACATCATGCAAGAGCCGGGGCTGTAAGACATGTTTTGCTGATCCTGGAACAACATTCCTATCTGAAAATTTAGTCCTAACCTTTTCCCAACACCTAAACCTAACCCTACCCATAACTTATCTCTAAAATCAGAGGGAAATGATAGTTGAATAACATTGGCTATGTTTACATGCACCCAAATAATCCATTTGTAATCGTATTGAAAAACATTCATGTAAGCCCTATCACCTAACGACTACAGCCCCATTGACTCCCTGTGCCAGTGCATTGATGAAATTAAAAATTGGATGTGTCTAAACTTCCTTCAGTTAAACAAAGACAAAACTGAAATCATTGCGTTTGGAAACAAAGATGAAGTTCTCAAAGTGAACATGTACCTTCATTCTAGGGGTAAAACAACTAAAAATCAAGTCAGGAATCTTGGTGTGTTTTTGGAGTCAGACCTGAGTTTCAGTAGCCATGTAAAGACAATAACTAAATCAGCATATTATCATCTCAAAAATATTGCAAGAATTAGATGCTTTGTCTCCAGTCAAGACTTAGAGAAACTTGTTCATGCTTTCATCACCAGCCAGGTGGATTATTGTAATGGACTCCTCACTGGTCTTCCCAAAAAGACCATAAGACAGCTGCAGCTCGTACAGAATGCTGCTGCCAGGATTCTGAGCAGAACCAGAAAACATGAACACATCACACCAGTCCTCAGGTCCTTGCACTGGCTTCCAGTTGCATTTAGAATTGATTTTAAAGTACTGTTGCTTGTTTATAAATCACTCAATGGCCTAGGACCTCAATACATTGCAGATATGCTCATAGAATATAAACCTAACAGATCACTCAGATCATCAGGATCAAGTCATTTAGAAATACCAAGGGTTCACTCAAAGCAAGGAGAGTCTGCTTTTAGCTGTTATGCCAGCCGCAGCTGGAACCAGCTTCCAGAAGAGATCAGGTGTGCTCCAAATGTAGCCACATTCAAATCCAGACTCAAAACACATCTTTTTATCTATGCATTTGCTGATTGAGCACTGTGCTATGTCCGAACTGTTTGCACTTTATTTTATACGTATTATCTTTTTATTCTTTTAATTCCTTTTCCTGTTTTTATTTCATTTTTAATGTATTTTATATCTTTTATGTATCATCTTGTTATTCTGACTTTTAATGCATTTTAAATATTGCTGTCTGGTTGAAAGAACTGGGAGAAACTGTGTTTATCAGTTTGAAGTGCCTTAACAGGTAGCAGTCCTGTTGGATGAGGATGATCCATTCTGATCCGCTCTGATGAATAGATCCGTTTAGATCCAACTCTGATGGACGACAACAACAACAACAAACTCCCTGAGACTTCCTAGCTCTTCCATCCAGATAGATATTGTTTTTACTGTTATTTCTATTCCTTATGTTCTATTTTTATTATTCTTTTTTATGTAAAGCACTTTGAATTACCATTGTGTATGAAATGTGCTATACAAATAAAACTGCCTTGCCTTGCCTAAACACCTTAATCGATCTGATTGAGCTCGATCCGAATGAAATTTTGATCAGATTGGAAGGGGTGGTTTATTCCTTTTCTAATCTGATCCAACAGCAAAAAACGACCATGTAAACACTTGAATCTGACTACTTTCTCAATCGTATCCAGAAGTCTCTGGGGCACATGCGCAGTGCAAGGTTGACACGCATTACACAGTGCACACGCTCACATTTTTAGTTGTAAAGATGTATGCCATCAGGCAGTGGGGTAGCTGTATCCCTTCATCATAATATTGGAAACCTTTCCATTTTAAAACAAGAAGGGAAGCCTCTGGATACCACACAAGAAGCAACGTGCAACCTTTGCGCAAGAGTTATGCCGGTGAAAAAGCTCAACTTCAGTCAGTATTCACTACAGAAATTTAAAGTAAAAAGTGACAGAGCTCTGACACTGCATTAAAGGATTAGTTCACTTTCAAATAAAATTTCCTGATAATTTACTCACCCCCATGTCACCCAAGATGTTCATGTCTTTCTTTCTTCAGTCAAAAAGGAATTAAGGTTTTTGATGAAAACATTCCAGGATTTTTCTCCATATAGTGGACTTCAATGGCCTCCAAACGGTTGAAGGTCAAAATTAGTTTCAGTGCAGCTTCAAAGAGCTTTAAACGATACCAATCTGATGGCTCCGTGAGGCCTGCATAGGGAGCAATGACATTTCCTCTCTCAAGATCCATAAAGGTACTAAAAACACATTTAAATCAGTTCATGTGAGTACAGTGGTTCAATATTAATATTATAAAGCGACGAGAATATTTTTGGTGCACCAAAAAACAAAAAACAAATAATGACTTATATAGTGATGGTCAATTTTAAAACACTGCTTCAGGAAGCATCGGAGCATAAATGAATCAGCATGTCGAATCTGCTGTTCGGAGCGCCAAAGTCACGTGATTTCAGCAGTTTGGCTGTTTCACACACGATCTGAATCATGATTCGATACACTGATTCATTATGCTCCGATGCTTCCTGAAGCAGTGTTTTGAAATCAGCCATTACTATACAAGTCGTTATTTTGGGGGGTTTTTGCCGCACCAAAAAAATTCTCGTCGCTTTATAATATTAATATTGAACCACTGTACTCGCATGAACTGATTTAAATATGTTTTTAGTAGCTTTTATGGATCTTGAGAGAGGAAATGTCATTGCTCCCTATGCAGGCCTCACTGAGCCATCGGATTTCAACTAAAATATCTTAATTTGTGTTCTGAAGAGTAACAAAGGTCTTACGGGTGCGGAACGGCATGAGGGTGAGTAATAAATGACAGAATTTTCATTTCTGTGAAATGTATGATCATTTCATTTTTGATTTCATTTTTCGGTGAGTGTATTAATAATGTGCCAAATCTAACTCGTATAAATATTACAGTTGTATAGAAAAATATTATACATACATTTATAGTTAAAATCGAACTCCAAGCCTCCTGTACCCATTCTGTGACGTCAAACAACTTCCCTGTGCAAAGGATCATGGGTGCCCGAAGCATCCATCAGTTGTACCCTTCAAAATCCTTCATTCCGAAGGGCTCTTTGAAGTTGCCAATTTTGAGCACTTCGGTTTGGAACGACCCTTCAAAATGGACCCATGATTATTTTCACTCCGAAGGGCGATATATCCCATTTGGAATGCACCGCTTGATTTGGGACATACTAATTCTTATTTCGAATATTATTTAGGACGGATAGTATGTGAATAGGTTGTTTGCAATCACGTGGTTCTGGTGACATTCCGGTGGAGGGCAAGCAGTGAAAATTAGAATGGAAGAGATGGAGAAGAGTCCTTTCTGTGCTGATTTAGAAAGGTTTAAACAGAAAATCACAACATATGTTGGATGTGATCCTTATGTTATAAAGAGCAACTTTTTTTTACTGAATTGAAAGACTTGGTTGCCATCAAGGAGGTAGGTAGAGAATGTGAAGCTGCCGTGACGCCGTGTTCAGTTCTAGTTTGATTTGTTTATATCGCACTGCCTTTCCACTATAGGTTTGTATAGGCCTACTGATGTCATCATTTAATCACGCTTTGGGGCCATTTTGCTTTTAATAGACATTATTATTATTGTATATTCTTGACCCAAGCATTTACAAAGACCCCATTTTCAATATTTTGACCATAATGTTTTCATTGCCACTGAATTTAAACCGAAACTGACTTGTTTTTGTAGGTCTAACTGCGTCACACTTCGTTTGGTTTTATCGCTAACCAGAACACAGAATGTAGCGAAAAGACATTATTATTGCGAATTCACTTGACCCGAGCATTTACAAAGACCCAATTTTCAATGTTTTGACCATAATGTTTTCATTAATGCCACTGAACTTAAACCGAAACTGACTTGTTTTTGTAGGCCTAACTATATATATAGGCTATATCGTAGAATGTGTCAGATTGTGTGACAGCAAAAATATGCTGTACATAGGCTATACTTGCATTTATATATGTATATATAAATGCAAGTATATCATGAATCCCACAAGCTTTGTGGTCGGAAATGACTTAACACTATTTTGGTTACACTCATTGCTGGTCTGAATCAGGGCTATAGCCAAGCCGTAAAAATTAGACTATAGATTGCCTCGATTTCGCCAGGTGAACTAAAAGCAGACTACACATAGCCTATCCAATTCAGAGCTCAATCGTGACTACATATAGACCATGTCACTTGCCTATAACTTTCAACTAATCCTAAAGACCTTGATTAGCTGGTTCAGGTGTGTTTGATTAGGGTTGGAGCTAAACTCTGCTGGGCAGTGGCCCTCCAGGACTGAAGTTGCCCATCCCTGCTTTAGGGGGACGTTCCATTTTGGGTCATTTTATGGTCACATAAGAACGTTCAAAACACTGAACTTCAAAAACATTTAGCAAATATTAATAACATCATAAAGACGCTACGGCCACGGCAATGTTGTTCTAAGAACGTTTTCTCTCAATGTTATGAGAATGTTCTTTTAGTAAAAATAACAATGTATGGATGTTCCTTGAACGTTGTTCTCACAACGTTTTCTCTATATAATGTGAACATTCATTAAGTACAGATTACAATGTATGGACGTTTTTTATAAACTTTGTTCTCAGAACGTATTATAATAACATTATGAAAACATTCAGCAAATAATAATAACATTAAAAGGATGTTCTCAGAATGTTATCCTAAAAACTTAACATTATGAAAACATCAGTCAAGTACAAATAACGTGATAAAGACGTTACAAGAACGTTGTTATGAGAACGTTTTCACTCAACATTATAAGAACATCAGTCAAGTACAAATAACATGGTAAGAACGTTCCAACATTGTTGTTCTAAGAATGTTTCTCTCAACGTTATGAGAATGTATTTTAACTATGAAAACATTATTAGAATGTTCCTGAAACATTATTTTATTAATGTTTTTTTCTAACATTTACAAAACTTTTACATAACGTTAGTGAAAGTTATGGAAACGTTCCCTGTTAGCTGGGTAGTTAACCGAGACGGTGAAATGACGGCGATTGCTTGCTGGGGCGTCACACTTCATCGTTCGCTTTTATTGCTAACCAGAACAGAGAATGTAGCGAATATATAGACATTATTGCAAATTCACTTGACCCGAGCATTTACAAAGACCCCATTTTCAATATTTTGACCATAATGTTTTCATTAATGCCACTGAACTTAAACCGAAACTGACTTGTTTTGGTAGGCCTAACTTAACTGCGTCACACTTCATCGTTCGCTTTTATCGCTAACCAGAACAGAGAATATAGCGAATAAATGCCTACAATGGTCAATCAAAATACAAACAATAAATGCATTTCTGTCGAATAGCCTATTAAATGATTATAGCTGGTGACATAACAAAATGAAACCTGAAAATGAAAAATGAAAGATAGGATATAACATTTAAATGTAAATCTTACCGTACAGCAAAGTCGAGAGCAAAAAAAAGAGATCCTTTATTTTCATGGTAATGACAATAAAAATAATAATGCAGATTTCGTCGAATGAACGCTCTGACCAGATTCCTTATGGAGGAATGGCAAAGATTTGGGGGCCGTCCTAAGTTTTTTTTTTTTTTTAAGAACCATACAAATATACAAACACCTTCAGGAGAACATTACAATTTAGAAATAAAAGACATTTGTATGTAGAGTGAAATATCTAAAGGAAGTATTAAGAATCACTTACATGAAGAGGACACATAAAAGACAAGAGACAAACAGAGAAATAAGGGGATAAGTACCATACATTTTCTGGGGAAACACTAAGAAATAGATAATCAGAAAAAAGAGAAAAAAAAAAAACATGGTCAATACACGAGAAAGTTGATTAAACCCAACCATCAAAGCTATAACAAAAGAATTGTTCATATAGTTTTAGGAATCGATCAAGATGACGTATGTATGGTGTACGTATAACATTTTCTATGTGAAAAAACAAAACAAAAAACACTTAAAAAAAAAAAAAACCTTCTGTCTATTTTAGTATAATGTTTAATTTAAGTTATTATGCATTACTACATTGTATCTTATTTGCTACTAGCAGTGTGGATTTCAATCTTTTAAAAAATGAAAGCTATTGAACACTCCATGTTGTGGCTTTTTGGTTTTAATTTAATTTAAAATTTGGTGTTGTTTTGAGAACCAAATATGTTTTTATTCCTTGAACTACTAAATTTATAGTATAATTGGGCAGTTTTGAAAATTGTGCAGTATTTGCAGTGCAGAGATTAAAAATATTTTGAATAATTGTCTTTATTTACCTTTGTGCTGTGTTGAAAAGCGACCCCAGCTAACAGAATTTTGTAACTTATAAGAACGTTCTCTAAAAATTCAGTGTTTGTTCTGGGAACATAAAAAATTCCAGTTTTCTTGATTTTAGAGGAACATTTTTGTAAGGTAAAATGTTCCTCAAACATTCTTTCAACTTAATTTTGATTTAAAAGTCAACATTGTAGGAACATTGATTTGTAACATTCCAAGAACATAAAAATGTCCAGTTTTCTTAATGTTAGTAGAATGTTTTTTAAAGGTTAGTATGATGTTCCTGAAACATTCTTTCAATCATTCAAACACCTGCTGTGAACAAACACTGAAAGAAAGAGAAATAAAAACACAAACTACAACTTTCTTCAGCCATTCCAGATCAGCCCATGTCATGGCTTTTGCCATCTCTGTGAAAAATTACTTTTAAAAATTCATTGTTTGCAAACCAACTGTAGCATCTGGGTTTGTACCTGCTTATGATCAACCAAGACGTTGCTAATACATTCCATACAAGTTACTATTATTTATCATATTATACAATTTTGTACTATCATTAAAAAGTGAACAGGAAACCTCTGTGAATGGATCTTACAATTTATATTCTGTAGTGTCAAAAAAAACAGGAAACACAGTTTACCGTGTGAGCACATTCCCTTCACACAGGCCTCTGCATACACTCAGATACATGCTTCTGCACCAGAAATAACTGTAGAATAAATTAACTATATTTACATTGATTATACTTGATATTTACATTGATTATACCTCTCTGCTGGCTCCCTTCACTCCTGCTTCCCTGAGCCACCCACTCTCCCAGTCACAGTCATGAAGGCCATCACAAAGCCTCCCAAGCTCCCTGCTCCAGGCACTACCATTGCCATCTGTTAGAGTTCCTGTGGCATTGGAGTCTCCTTTGTTTATCCATCCAGCACCAGCCTGGCCGCCCTGCTGAGGTTCTGTCAATCAGGCTCTGCATGCTCTGGACTTCTGCGCGGGTTCCTTACTCTTTAGAGACTTCTTGGGCTCTCCCGCCGGCAGCTTGGCTGCCCTCCCTCCTTCCCCTCCCCGTCTCTGTAAATTGACCTCTGCCATTTTGTATTGTCACTTCATAATTAAGGTTGAACCACTGTAGTCACATAAACTATTTTAAATATAACTTAGGGTGAGTAATTAATGACACAACGTTAATTTGTGGGTGAACCCTTTAAAGAACATTATAGGGGAGAGAGGGGCACAACCTCGTCACTTTTTGACTTTCTCAGTTTCCACATGGGGATCAGAGTATATTTTTTCACATTAATTTCACAGGCCTAGTACAAATATGTGTTTTTCATGATTATAATGTAAACCTTTTTCTTTATTTACCCTGAAAGAATGGAAGTGAAATGTGACAACATGCCCCATTGGTGGGTCACGTTGTAACATGACAATATGTCCAGTGTTGGGGGTAACGCATTACAAGTAACTTGAGATACATAATCAGATTACTTTTTTCAAGTAACTAGTAAAGTAAGTCATTGCTTTTAAATTTACTTTTCCCATTTACTGACTAATGGCATCCCAAAACAGGAGATAAACAGATGAACCGCTTTACATTTCTTGAAGAAATAATTTCTGAACATTGCACATTTACTCCCAGTCTTTATTCACCCGTTTCTCATGATTTCATAAAAGTTGTTCATGTGAATTATATCACTAACATCATAGAACAGCACTGTTCTAATAGCGTGTTTTATTTATTTTAGAGCACTCCACACTTTGAGAAGGGGACGACATTTGTAGGGGTGTTCCAAACGAAAGTGAACTGAATCCCCTCATGAAGGGTCCTTCCACAAGGCCGTTAGTGAAGTGTACATGCGATGGTCACTTCGAGGAAGCATTTTTATAATTTATGGTCATGTGACCCAGCGAATACTTGTGATTCATTCATTTTAAAGCTAGATGGCAGAAGAGTTCAAATTAACAAACATAGCAATTCAAGTTTTTTTTTTTTTTTTAACGTTGAGAACAGAGAAAAGCACACACACACACACACACACACATAAACATTTAAAAATAAATGTATCTTTATTTGCAACATTTGCTATAATTTGCTATTTTAACAGCAATAATAAGACATTAAGAACAGCTAATTAGCTGATGGACACCGTGCTGCGTTTTTATGGGAACATGATAGGTGAAGATAATTAAATGACGTTGCTCCCTTCTCCAAGTTCTTCTTCCGCAAAACGCATTGCAGTTCCATTTATTAACCGCTATTGTGCCCCTACACAAGTTTGTGGTCTTATTTCTCTTTCTTTCAGTGTTTGTTCACAGCAGGTGTTTGAATGATTGAAAGAATGTTTTTTATGGAACATCATTAGTAATATTCAATACTATTTAGGGCGGATAGTATGCACATTGGGATGCAGATCGCACCGCATCGCACGAGTATGTGCGTCACCAATATGTGCCCCAAAAAATATTCTGCATAAACAGTTCCTACTAGAATTAATTATGTGCATTATGCCCCATTATAATAATAATAACCAAACTTTAACAACATGGACATACCTCGAGCACAACATACTTAATCACATTTTTCCTTGCTGTTCTTGCTCAACAAACAGTTACAGCAGACAGAGAAAAACCTTAAAAAGTCAAGGCCAAAGAGCCCAACTAAAGCTAAACCCCATAATGGTGACCAAACCAAATGTATTACTTTCAAACAAACTTTAACATCTAAACCCTTTTAATCTCAATATGAACTTCTTTAAACCTATGACAATAAAGTCAGTCATGATTGTAATAACTGAAGCTGCTAATGCTGTTTTTGGAGTTGTTTCTTGGCAATGGAGCTTGACTTTAACCCGATTTTCACTTTCAACCAAAATTTGACATCTAAACGACATTGGTGTCCAGTGCCTGCTGGGAAACTTCCTGCTAAATCTATATAAGAATGTTAGGAGATAATGTTCTATCAATGTTATCACTAAACATGTTTAGAATGTTTTTTAGAGAATGTTATCCTACTTTTTATGAGAACATTCTGGTAACAAAAAATAAAACTTGCTGCTGAAAACATTACAAGAACATAACATAATGTTCTCAGAATATTCTTAGAACAATAACATTTCTAGCTGGGGTGACCTCACATTGTGGCCATAGTATATGCACACTGTACACTTTTAGCTCACTGTGACCTCCCTTGCTCACATTGTGACTGCATAGTAAGATTACTTTGAGTTCATATTGTTGACTGGGTGCACTAAGCATCTTTGTTCATTGATGTTATGCCTGGTGTATTATTTAATGTTGTGTTTAACTGTAACTTGTAGTTCACAGTCATCACTGCTTATTGATGGGTAAGAATTCAGTTTGACCTCTGACCTGTGACTTTTTTCATACATAAGTTTTGATGATGGATTGATTCAGTACGTTATTTCACCATAAAGCGGGTTTATCTAGAGAGGAAGTCAGACTGTGAGGTTCATAACAGCAGGAAGAAGCTCTTCACCTACAAAATAAACACAGATGAAACAAATGGCCACTTTCCTGCACAAGATATCTGTCCATCTAACAGACCAAACTTTCTGAAGAAAACCAACCGCAGCAGGTTTCAGTTTGACTCAATATATGAGCTGCTATAGAAACACACCTCAGTAAGACTGGTAGTGTACAATTGTACACAGTTTTCGTTTTTTCTTTTTTTTTTTCTACATGAACACAATTATTCAGTTGACTTATAAAAACATTTTTAAAAGAGTAAGCTATACTTTTTCCATGTAATTCGAGGAGAGATTGACAATATTCCACTCTTCTTTTACATAATATAGTCTATACCTTTCAACATTATCAGTGTTAAATGATAAAAATTGGTTTCCACTATTAAGAGCAGTTAAAGTCTTAATAAGAGACAGAAGAACATTTATATGTAGCCATATCATGTGTGTGTGTCTGTGTGTGTGTGTGTGTGTGTGTGTGTGTGTGTGTGTGTGTGTGTGTGTGTGTACAGGTTTATAGTACATTATATATAGTAAAACCTGAAATAACCTATATTGTGGGGACCAGGCAGCAGTCCCCATGGGGGAAATGGATTAATAAACATACTAAATTATGTTTTTTTTTGAAAAAGTAAAAATGCTGAACGTTTTGTGTGATTGGGTAGGTTTAGGGGTAGGGTTAGTGTAGGGGGGTAGAATATACAGTTTATGGAGAGTCCCTACATCGGTAGTGAATCAGACGTGTGTGTGTGGCACTAGAAGGGTCAAACTCTGTCGAGGGAGGATTCACAGAGGTTGAGTGTTTTCAGCCGACAATTGTATTAGTTCAGACACTGAACCACTGAAGAAAATGTTTCACATGTTTTTGTTCTGTTTGAGCTGCTGGAGCCTGACGGGTAAGTTATAAAACCTAATATCTGTCCCCCCAAAAAAGTGACAAATTACTGCTACTGTTTAGATTAGACCATTACAATTGCTGTTGTCTCACATCAAATCAAACCGAGATATTATCTAAGATATTACTGTGAAATGTATTATTCAGTTCTCTGTCAGGGAATTTTTATTGGCATTTCAGCCCTGGAAAAGTCATGAAAATATAATAAAATGTTAAAAGTCATGGAGAATCATTTGAATTATTCTATAATAATAAAAAAAACCTCATAGTTGAGGCTCAGAAAGTGAATCATCCAAAGGTTTTTCATTTATTTATTTATTTTTATTATATGTTTAAAAAAATATTAATTTTGAATATTGTTACCAGACAAATGGAAACCCTGCCCATCTCTTAAAAGGGATCATTAATGACAAAAAAAGTAATATAAATTCATTAGTCAAAATGCAATTTACATTAAGTTTCCATCAGGAATCCTAATCTGTGTAAAATCTGTTTATTTTGCAGGTGTGTTTGGTAATTCAGTGTCAGTGATGGAGGGAGATTCAGTCACTTTACGCACTGATGTTACTGAAATACATAAAGACGACAACATACTGTGGAAATTTGGAGCTGAAAACTCTCTCATATCTAACGTCAATAGAGAGAAACAAATCTTCTCCACATCTAATAATACTAATGAGAGATTCAGAGACAGACTGAAGCTGGACGATCAAACTGGATCTCTGACCATCACAAACATCACAACTGAACATGCTGGAGTTTATGAAGTAAAGATAATCGGAGCAAAATGGTTGTCATCAAAAACATTCAGTGTTTCTGTCTATGGTGAGTAAAGATAATTTGTCAAAATGTTTGCATATTGTTTACTGAAGGAATATTTAGCATTCTGTACAAGCTTAATCAATGGCATTTGTTGAATAAGGTTGATTACCACAAAAAAAAAAGACTGGTCCCTGGTTTAAATTTAAAAAATAAAATAAATAAATAAATAAATTTATATATATATATATATATATATATATATATATATATATATATATATATATATATAATTTATTTATTTATTTATTTAAAAAAAATTTAAAAAAAATTTATTTGGGGGAAGAACCTAGCGCTATGATTGGTCGAACTCTTCTTCTTTTGCTGTTGCTTGATTTGAGGACTGCGCGTGCACAGAGGCGTCACCAGGTTTTTGCATAGTTTAGAGTGACAAATCGTACCAGTGTACTTTGAAGTCAAAATGCATATCCGCAACGCAAATTGCGTACAGGTTGGCAAGTCTGCTTATTAAAACAGTGGACCACTTTACCTTCTGCCTTGTCAGTCACCTCACATCAAAATCTACCTCCTCAAAAACGGTAGCGTTAGCTAATAATTTTCCAACGGAGCTTTAGCTAGCTGGCTAACATTGCGTCCTCTCCTGCTGTGTCCAATGACTCCATTCATCAAGCTGTAGCTAACGTTAGCTAAGTCTATGTCAACAGAGCTCCTGGGTAACTTAACTTAGATATACCAGAAAATATTAAAATTATTGAAACCATCCAGGGCTCAACGCTAAGGATTTTTTCTGCTGGCCCAGTTGGGCCAGTGGTTCAAATTTTTGCTTGCCCCGCCGAAATTTTCCGGGCCCCACAACAAAAAATTTATAAAAGTAAAAGACAAGAAAATGGGCCTATAAAATAAGCATAGTTATTGTTTTTGATACATTTAACCTCAATAAATAAGGTTAAGACACCAAAAGCTATTAAATATTTGAAGTATTGTTAGACAAATAAACAGTAAGTAGTAAAATAGTAACAAATAATCAAATTATGAGTAATAGCACAATTAAATACAACAGAATAAACATATAAATTATATAAATGGTGTTTTTCAAGTTTTTCATGTAGGTTTGAACAGAAGATTTTCAGGTACAGAAAATGTAATCTAATGTATAACTATAGAATAGATAACTTTATTAAAGTTAATCAAGAGCAGTTACAGATGCATAATGTTTTAATGTTCAAAATATAAAACGTTAAATACTGTTATTTGAAATAAAAAAAAAGTTAAATTAAACCCGCCAGTAGGTGGCAGCGAATCACTGTTAATGAGCGAATCATTGAGATTCAACTGATTCATTCAAACGGCTGATTCATTCAGGAAGTGTTGCTCAGAGACACAAAACAATGCTGTGGACTTTGTAACTATTTTAATAGGCGAAATACAGCGGAAACAGACGATTTTGTGTCTAAAATGTAAGTCACTTGATATTAAGTTTTTGTTCATTAAACAGTACGCTTAATAAAATCAATATCACATTTGTAATCATGCTAATATTTGGAGAAAAACGGCACTCTTTGTGTAATATTGGTTAATTGTATAAATATGAAATATATACAGGGGCATTTTAATAGACTAAATCACGCAGTGAAAGCATACACTTTAATATGCGCACACACTACTCTAACGTACTAACATGTCAAGTAGTGCATTTAATGGGTGTGTTTTTGTTTGGTTTTTGTAAAGTGAGGGACATACGCGATAATTTCAGATCGTTAAATCAACAATTACGATATTATAGACAATATCCCACATAGCAATATTGTGTCGGCCCAGATCTGGCACATGTGGCATGATGATCTGGCCCACATGCTGCAATGAATTACGGCCCTTGTGTGGGCCGTTTCTGTCTGCCAGGTCTGAGCCACAAGCAGGCCACAGCAATGCCACATGTCAGCCAAGAGCAAAGAAATAAACCAGAACTGGACCTTATCTGAGCCACAAAATCTGTGTATATTAAGTATAGAGTGATCTCAGCCTTAATAAGCCTGTTAACAAGCAGAATCATTAAAGGAAAGAAGAGAACAGAAAAAGAGATGAGCAGAAACACAAGAACTAACTGACTTCAGCCGCAGCCTTAGATGAAATCAACTGAAGATGAAAGAAGACATTGAATCTCTCAAGATCTCAACAGAGGATGATTAAACAACTCCACAAACAGCATTAACAGATTCACTTATTACTAACCACATTGACTTTATGTTAGACATCTACAAAGGTTGTTTCTGCTCATCTCTTTTTCTGTTCTCTTCTTTCCTTTAATGATTCTGCTTGTTAACAGGCTTATTAAGGCTGAGATCACTCAATACTTAATATACACAGATTTTGTGGCTCAGATAAGGTCCAGTTCTGGTTTATTTCTTTGCTCTTGGCTGACATGTGGCATTGCTGTGGCCTGCTTGTGGCTCAGATCTGGCAGACAGAAACGGCCCACACAAGGGCCGTAATTCATTGCAGCATGTGGGTCAGATCATCATGCCACATGTGCCAGATCTGGGACGGTTCTGGGCCGACACAATATTGCTATGTGGGATATATCACGCACACCCTACAGCACTGGCCCAATCGGGCAAGTGACCGGTGCTGTCCCGAGCGTTGTTCACACTGGCACCGGGCCATCAGGCAGTCCTTATTGTCGAGCCCTGCCATCACTCACCAAATTCAGTCAGGTAAATTGCCGAGGCTAGGCGTGCTTTCAGCATCTGATGGTGGTCTGCACTGGTGATGCAAGGCCCTTCGCGTATTTTTATATGCACTCGCGCTCCCTTCTGGCACGCGCACCTGTTCACAGTTCACTGAATCGCAGGTCGCAGTTCACCGAATCTCGCGCTCCCTTCTGGCACAGTTCACAGTTCACTGAATATGAATACCCCCCCCCCCCCCCAAAAAAAAATATAAAAATAAATTTCTCATCAAATCTACACGATTCACGTAGGTCACCTATTTTGGTTTCAAAACGGCGAATGGTGAGGGATTTTCATGCCTGGGTAATGCTGTATGTGGAGTTGTTTAATCAGATCTTCAGAGATTAAATGTCTTTTATCTTCAGTTGACTGTGACTAAAGTCAGCTGTAGTTCTTGTGTTTCTCTTTCATTCAGTGATCCTGCTTGTTAACAGTAGGTGTTCATCACTAATGCTCAATCATCTTATTAACTTTAACTCTGCTTCAATGTTACTTTAACACTATATAGAGAGGGACCAAATGTACTCTGTGCAGAGTTGATTTAACTCTAGGGATTTTGCTGTAAGTTTTATCATTTTTGTGATAATTGCTTTAGATTGAGCAGTACTGAAGTAACTATGAATTTATTTTTATTATTTACATACTTAAATACGTAATCATTATATATATATATATATATATATATATATATATATATATATATATATATATATATATACAGTATATATATATATATATATATATATATATATACAGTATATATATATATATATATATATATATATTATTCAATGCATACAGTTTTACAGTATACAGTGTGTATATATATACATACATATACGTATATGTGTGTGTGTGTGTGTGTGTGTGTGTGTGTGTGTGTGTGTGTGTGTGTTAATTTTCTCATGTTTTCCAGCTCCTCTGCCCACTCCTAACATTGCCAGAGATGATTCAGAGAATATTTCATCATCATCATCATCATCATCATCATTTTCATCATCATCATGTTCATTGGTGTGTTCAGCTGTGAATGTGAGTCATGTGACTCTCTCCTGGTACAAAGGAAACAGTTTATTGTCCAGCATCAGTGTGTCTGATCTCAGCATCAGTCTCTCTCTACCTCTGGAGGTGGAATATCAGGATAAAAACACCTACAGCTGTGTGCTGAACAATCCCATCAGCAACCAGACTCAACATCTGGACATCACTCAACTCTGTCAGATACATCCAGGTACGATAAGGTGATATTAGTGATCATTTACTTACCTGATCTTTGTTTTTGACTTTTTGAAATAAACTGTTTTTGAGAGCTTAGTCTTGTTTGAAGTCAGACTCATTTTGTCCATTACAGATCAGCGTCTACCTTTTTACATAGTGCTGATCTCTACTCCTGCTGGATCTTTACTGCTTGTTGCTGTAGTTGTGATGTGCTGCGTCTGCAAGAAATGTAGAAAAACAGGTCAGGAATTCAGTTATTACCTACAAATATTAATTAATGCATTTGAATATATATATAGATTTCAAGACAGCAAGATCTGTTGTTTTAACACATCTGTGATTACTGTCAATGCAGTTCAGAACCAGGATGAAGACAGAACTGATTCAACATTGTATAAACCAACAACACGAAAAAAGGTAAGAAGTTGCAGGAAGTTGTTGCAGTCAGTTAGTGTGATTGAAGTTTGTTGACTGAAGTTTGCAGCAGCAGACAGTCAGTGAATAGACGTCATTATTTGATCATTATTACCTTCTGTAGGGAGAGCCTCAAAAAAAAAGATACTTTATAAACATGTTTTAACCTATTTATTGTAGTGCATGTACTGTTTGGACCTCAGTGTAAATTCTAACATACAGTAGGGCCTATTTTCATTCTGCAGACCTAAAAAAGTTAATTAGCATAAAATAAAATCTATTAGTGCATAAAAGTATTGCATTTTTTTTTTAAAATGACAGTGAAATTGCAAAATTATACTTTAAATGGATAGTAGTGATTGGACTTTTACTCTTAAGTGGACAGAATGGTCTGTAAGTAAGATTTGTTTTTAGTTGATGAAGTGGACCATTCTATTTTTGACATGCTACTGGCTGCCTGAAAACATACATGCATGAATTAATTGTTATGAATTGTATTCATTATACATGTAAAAACCATTACACCATATGTGAACAGATCCAACAATAAATAGTTGGTTTGTTATTCTAAAACACACTGTAAAAAAAAATCCTGTTGTTTCTACGGAAAAATACCGGCAGCTGTGGTTACCAGAACAATACTGTAAAAATGACATCAAACCGTAAACATACTTACGGAGTTACATGTGAATTTTTACATTTTAAATATGTATATTTAACATTGGATTTCAGTACACTGTAAAAAAAACCCAGTAAAACTTACAGTAAAATGACATATTTCATTAACTGATATAATGTTAATTTACCAACCTAATGAAGTACTAATATCTGTTTTGTATCTTTATAATACACTGATAGTCACCAAACACAGTAGTGATAAGAGTCACATGATGAATCAAAGTTCATCACAAGCAGCTTTTCCACAAGCTGAGGAGGACAACACTAACGTATAGAAGCCACACAGTGTCATTCACACACACACTAAACACCATCATGGTAACATGCATGAAATTTTAAAAATGCAATAAACATTAATTTAACAACATTAGATGTAACATAAAACCCTAATGTACATAACTGATTAGAGAAAAATGAGAAAAACTAAGAAGATATATCAAAATATATCAAATGTGAAGTGTCACGCAGGGAATTGTGGGAATGTCAATTTATGGTTTTTCACTGTAAATTTTACAATGAATTGTTATTTTTGACTTTCAAAAACTGTGAATTTAATGGTATTTTACCATAAAATTTCATTAAATGTACCGTTAGATCTATTACAGTTATTCACCGTATATAGTACGGAAACTTTCTGTAAACTAATTCATGGTTTTTCACCGCAGCATTTTTACAGTCTTTTACTGTTAAAATCACGGTAATTTTTTTACAGTGCAACCCATACAAAGTCAGTTTTATACCATTAGATTTTCATTGAAAAGTCCATTTTACCTGTGCTGAAGTCTGCAGGCCTTGACTGTTCTGAAGTGACATGAAGCTTCATCGCTTTAAAGCGGATGTTGGTTGCTTTATAGACGTGCTGCAACAAATATCTTTGGTGTGTAAATGGCCAACATTCTCAAAGCGTGGGCTGTCGTTACAAACCTTCAGATCTTAAATAATACATAATTACTGCAGCTGCTGAATTAGCAGAAAATATTAGTATGAAATATTTTACTTCTGTTTCTCTGCTGTACTAAAGTTTGAAATCTATTAAGCTTTGTCTTATTTCAAACCCTCACAACTGTGCATCTGTTTGATCATTCATCTGTTTAAAAAGTCATGTGATGTATATGAATTGGATGTATGCTGTCATTTCCTCTAGCTGCTCGGTGTTAGCATCTGTGCTTCTGCATTGATGTTATTCAGTGTGAAACATTTAATTATGATTGTTTCATTACCAATGTATGACATAACATTAAAGTTAAATTATAAAAAAGTCTGCTCAACTTAGTGGAATAAGTCATTATCTTTGTGTACTGAAGAAAAAAAAAATAGCATACAAGATCAGATTTTGGAGTAAAAATGATGGAGAGCAATACCAATGAAATATGTAAAATATGTTCAGTTCTAAGTTGCTAGTATTAGTTTGTAGTTAAAGGTGCAGTAGGTTAAGTGATTTCTGAGAAACGCTGTTAAGTGGATCAGACCGAGCAACACAGCTGTAGCCAATCAACAGTAGGGGGCGTGTCCACACATGATGGGGAAGAGAAGAGTGAGCCAATCAGCAGTAGGAGGCGTGTTCACGATACACTGCAAAAAAGGCTGTTCTTATTTAGAGTTTTTGTCTTGTATAGTTAAAATATCTTAAAGTTCTTTAAATCAAGAAGCATTTTCTTGACAAATAAAAATTATTTTCTTGTTTTCAGAAAAAATAAGTCAAAATTAAGTGAGTTTTTCCTTAAAACAAGCAAAATAATCTGCCAGTGGGGTAAGCAAAATAATCTTATATCAAACCAAAAATAAGTTATATAATCTTGTTTTCAGTTTAGATTAAGATTAGCTATTTTGCTTACCCCAATGGCAGATTATATTGCTTGTTGTTGAACAGCATTTTTTTGCAGTGTAGGGAAGAGAAGAGCGAGCCAATCAGCAGTAGGGGGCGTGTCCACTCATGATGGGGAAGGAGAGTGAGCCAATCAGCAGTAGGGGGCGTGTCCACTCACAATGGGGGAGAAGTGTAAAGGCAGACTGATCGGTGGCTGACTTGATGCCGGTAAGAAATTTTGTCGGACTTGAGACAGTGCCGACACCATGTGTCTGTGATGTATGGCTTCAAAGTACCGCGAGAGCGATTCGAGATCAGCCGCCTGCGTCAGCCAATGCAGTTTCTCAAGAGGAGCTGCACGAGCGCTGATGACAACACAGCTGTTTCACGATTGGCCGGATTCACCACATGACAACGATCACGTGTGTTTCATGTTTATTGTCACGCCTTCAGTTCCACTAATGCTCACAAATCTGTATTTTTATAATGGTTAAAGCTCTTTTCATGTAGTCGTGATATAATATTGTGTCATGTTCATCAAAATAAAACTGATAAAAAAATGTAGCCCTCACTACGTTTCCGTTTTCAGCTCCTCCCTGCCTGCACGCGGCTACTCTTGCCGATCGGATACATCCAGCCTCAGCCGATGTTGAACACATCTAGAGTTATACAATCAGCAGTAGGGGGCGTTTCCACTCAGGGTGGGGGAGGGGAGAGATTTGAAGAGAGATTTGAAGAAAGTTAGTTTTGCTATGTTTCACAGGACAGTTTTGAGTGTCATTGTTTGTCTGGAGCTGCTGTGTTGCTAGTGACTAACAACCAACTCTTGCATATTCTTAATGTATGTTTATTCTTTGTTCTTCCTTGTCATTTGTTCGTATTCTTAACACATGATTGTTGTCATGTGGTCAATCGTGGAACAGATGTGGCTGACTCAGGCAGCTGATCTCGAATCGCTCTCGTGGTACTTTGTAGTCATACGTCAGAGTCAAATGGCATCTGCGCTGTCTCAAGTCAGACAAAATTTCTTACCGATCTGTCTGTGTGGTGCTGCATCAAGTTGAACAAGCCTATCTATCTTGCATTGCATGCTCATGCATTGTGGGGGTGGAGCAATGAAGGGAGGGGCGTGTTTGTTCTGGTTGATTTCAAATATCAACAGTGTTTCTCTGAAATCACTTACTGCACCTTTAATAGTTAGATCCCAGTCCTGAAAAAGAGTTTACAGAATAATACAAAGGTTGGTCTGCAAACAATGATTTTAATTTTATTTTAAAACTGTCACATCATCAGGTTTCTGATTGAGTTTGTGTTTCCTTGCAGAAATCAAAGACGGATGCTGTGTATGAAAATGTCCCCAAAAAACAGTGATCAAATACTGAATCTACTGGAACTGATGTTAGAGGACAATAACTCACTCTTTTGGTTTTGTTCACATTTATTCTTTGACAGTATATGTCTGTTTAATGTTCACTCTTTGTATTGTAACTTTTGGTGTTATTGTGATGTATGAATTTTTGTTTGCATTTAAGGGTCCATCAGTAGCACCCAGAAACTCAAATAAAATGTTTTTTTTTTTTTTAGTTTATCATACGGAAATTTACCTTGCATTCATTGTTAAATATTAATCATACCATTCAGTGTGCTGTCATGTCATTGTCTGTCATTTACTGTTTTTGTTTTATTCTTTTTGAGAAAAAAAGTAATTGAATATTAACGATACGCTCTGCTGGATATTTCCAAAGTACATGTAACACAAGCACATCATCGCTCTCTAGTGTACAAAGCAGAAATCACCCCCTCTCATAATAGTGCTACTTTTACCCGATAGAGGGCACTATAAATGCTACTGTTCTAAATCAAAAAGTGTTATTTGTGGAGAATTCTGTCAATTTTACATAAAATATGAAAAAAAAAAAAGTATCACACTAGTGTGTTTTAATCTAGGAAATTTGTTTGAAATGCTTTTTTTTTTTTTTTTTTTTTTTAAGTCAAATTAAGTCACACTTGCAGTGTTCATGGTCAATGCCCGGCCTACAAAAAATTGCTTATAAATCCCATGCTATGCTATTTTATCATCAAATATCGAATTCAATGTTTTTGTCACCTTGTTTTCTTTAAATTAGGACAGGTTTTGTATTTATTTTTGAAACAGATTGATCAGAGGCCTCATCAATCTGACTTCTGCTCTAAACAACACAGCTTTACTGTGAAATACTGAATCTGAGAGATAAAAGATTCTCACAAATCAAACATTGATACTGTGAGATCTTACTGTGTGGATGTAAGAGAGGAAATATGTGAAATATTAAGGTTGATATTCAAGAACATCTGCATTTCAATATATATATATATATATATATATATTCATGACCTCACTGTGATCGTACTGATGAGCTCTGCTAGTTTCAGTAGTTATTTCCATAGTAAGAGTTATTTCTAAGAAGAACTATTCTTGACGGCAGACATTTTCTTTATAAATATGTCCTCTTGTTGTCTGTCAGTGACTGGAGGTCATTTTAAGAATAAATGCACAGGTATCATTTATGGTTGTAATATGGTATCATGGGAGTGTTTGATGGCTATTAATAATTTAGTTTTCATCAGTTTTAATGACCATTACCAAATATATTTTTCAGCAGAATATACTGTTGCCTTCCAATGTTAAAACACAGAAGATTCACATTTAGTCAAGTTTCAGTGTGACAGACGAGTATGACTAAACTATGCTCAGATTCAGAGTGTGAAAATGTTAAAGGTGCCCTAGAATCAAAATTTGAATTTACCTCGGCATAGTTGAATAACAAGAGTTCAGTACATGGAAATGACATACAGTGAGTCTCAAACTCCATTGTTTCCTCCTTCTTATATAAATCTCATTTGTTTAAAAGACTTCCGGAAAACACGCGGATCTCAACATAACACTGACTGTTATGTAACAGTCGGGATCATTGATATGTATGACCCCAATATTTGCATATGCCAGCCCATGTTCAAGGCAATAGACAAGGAAAGGCAGTATTAACGGCTGGATCTGTGCACAGACAAGGTAAGCCAGCAAGAACAACAGCAAAAAATGTCAGATGGAGCAATAATAACTGACATGATATCATGATATTTTTAGTGATATTTGTAAATAGTCTTTCTAAATGTTTTGTTAGCATGTTGCTAATGTACTGTTAAATGTGGTTAAAGTTACCATCGTTTCTTACTGTATTCACGGAGACAAGAGCCGTCGCTATTTTCATTTTTAAACATGTGCAGTCTGTATAATTCATAAACACAACTTCATTCTTTATAAATCTCTCCAACAGTGTAGCATTAGCCGTTAGCCACAGAGCATAGCCTCAAACTCATACAGAATCAAACGTAAACATAAAAATAAATACTTTACTCACATAATTCGAAGCATGCATACAGCATGCATGACGAACATCTTGTAAAGATCCATTTGAGGGTTATATTAGCTGTGTGAACTTTGTAAATGCACTGTAATATAGTCGACAGCTCGTGTGGCAGGGAGCAGGCAAATTAAAGGGGCGGCGCGCTGCCAAAATCAGTGTATAGTTAATGATGCCCCAAAATAGGCAGTTAAAAAATTTATTTAAAAAAATCTATGGGGTATTTTGAGCTGAAACTTCACAGACACATTCAGGAGACACCTTAGACTTATATTACATCTTGTGAAAAAGCATTCTTGGGCACCTTTAACATCAGTTAACAACATTAGTTAACTTAAACTAACTACTGTTTATCTATTAATTTTAATGTTAATTTCAACATTTACCAATACCAAAAAATACCAAAAGTTGTATATGTTAAACTTAAATTGAATGGACCTGAGCCAACATGATAACAGTGAACAGTTTTACAGAAATGAATAAATACTGTAACAATTGTAGCCTATTGCTCATTGTTAGTTCATGCTTAACTAATGGGTTAAACTGATTAACAGTTATAGCTAATGGGACTTTATTGTAAAGTTAGTTTACTTTATTTTACGTTGTCCTTGTTACAATGTAATTATGCATTTAAGAACTGTGTAATAATAATTAACTACTAAACTAAGTGTTTGTTACTGGGTTAGAGTTAGGATTGGGGATTGATTTGGGGTTAGTTGTGTAATAATGCATCATTTATAGTTATTACTACAGTAACTACATGTAACCTGTAACAAGGACACTAAAATAAAGTGTTAATAAGTTAAATAAGTGTTAAATAAGTGATAATGCCATGAATACAATAATGCCATGTGTACAATCACTGTCCAAAGTGGCAGTAAAAAGTGTCCATAAGTGTTGAAGATAAAACAATAAATAACTGGCAGTAACATAAAAGTAGAAATCTCAGAGTCTGAAGTGGTCATAAACTCAAAAAATGATGCACTGATACACCATTAAGCAATGTAGGCCTGGTTTCACATACAGGGTTTAGATTAAGCCATGCAGGTTTAGGCCTTAGTTCAATTAAGGCATTTAAGTATTTTATAAATGTAATGTGCCATCTTAAGAAAAAACAATGGCACTGATATATTTTAAGATTTATCAGTGCAAGTTGTGTTCAGTTAAAACAACTCAAACACATATTTAATCTGGGAGGCATTGTCTGTGAAACCGAGGGTTAATGTGGTAACCATAGCTTTGCCAAAACAGTCTCTCAAAATAGTTACTACAGTTAATGTTTGTATCATGAAACCATAATTTAATATGGGATCAAAGATTGTAAGAGTTTTTCATTTATTTTTTTTATTTATTTTTTATTTTTTCATTACTTTTACATCACTAACTGTTATTGTTTACTGGCTGCTTTTAATTTTTCTCAGGACAGCATCCCACAAAGTGCCTTTGTTATACATTGCCTGTGGTATTTCATTTATTCATGAAGTGTGTGTAAGCAGTATGCTAGATACTACAGCGCCATCTCGTGTCCTAACCAGGAATTCAGCTTTTCAAGTTTTTCCCTTTACCTTCAATATAATAAAAAGCTTTTAAAATTACAGCTGATTATAAGTTGAGCTAGTTAATTTGAGTACATTGTAAAAATGATTTTCTAAGTGAGTCAAAATTGGAGTGTATTTTACATGAATATACTAACATTTTAGTCTTTTTACTTCAAAACTTCACATTTGATTCAAACATGTTACTTGCTATTTCTTTGTAATTACTACCAATGAGAAATTTGTTTCTACACCATTTTGTTTCAGTGTAAATATCAAATGTTGAATCCTAAAATAAAGTTTAAAGTGCATGAAATCATCCAGAATGCAGAGGCACAATGATCGCTCTACAAAGGTTAGCTTAGTTCATTTATTTCTGATTAACTCAAATATCCTTGTGACAAACCTCTGATTCTAGCCATTATGAAAAAAATCATCTTTAGAAAAGAAGTTTACATGACTCAACATGAAGTTAAAAATAAAAAAGATACATGGAAAAAAAAAAAAGTCTAAAAATATTCTTCTCGGAGTACAAGTCAGTTTTTCTCTTCAACAGGCTCCTGGTACAGGCTTTTTGGTTGGAATTTGGCCAAATGGTATTTTAATTCAACTCACATTTATTATCGTTTAAGAGTAAGTTTTAGTTATCAGAGGAGAATGCATTAAAGTAATGTCCATGTAACAGTTCTAAGATTACACAAATCATGCAGTTTTTTAACATCACATTAATTTAAGCATAAATGAACACTGAAAACTGGTAGTTAACCACAAAACTATTTTAGGCTACTAGTATTTCATCTCTGACATGGAAATTACATTTCCACAAACAGACATGATACACAATTGTTCTTCTAATCTGATCTGGGGGTAAGCAGATAAACATCAAATGTTCATTTTTGGGAGAACTATCCCTTTAGGACTTTTATGATGAGCAAACATTTAAACAAATATTTATTCACTAATAGTAGTTTCTCCTATAATTTGGTACCTGTCTGTATAGAAAACATTACAAGAATGCTAATTCAGCAGTTTGTTGCTGCTTCTATCCACTGGGTGTTTCAGTGCTTTCGTTACAGGTTCAAACAAAAACCCAAAGCATCTGTGTGGACAGGGAAGTTTCATAAACCTTAAAAGAAACACTCCTGCTGAAAATACACAAATGTTCATGCTGGTTCACCCAAGGGAAGACAGATATTGTACACTTTTCCTGTCTGGTCCACTTTAGCAGCTGTAATAAACCTTCTCTATGCTGAAAACATCAAGCACTCTTTCTTCTACTGCAGGGATACAGCTGACATTTTACTCTCACAAAATGAGTTTGTTTCATCATGAAAACAGATTTGGAGAAACTGAACATCACATCACTTGCTCAGCAGAGTATTCTCTGCAGTGAATGTGTGTCCACTAAAACATTCTGGAGGGAAAGATCACATTCAAATGGAATCAGTGCATGAAATGAATAATATAAAGGCCATCTTTGGCATTTAGGTTCTCTATAATAAGCAAGTCTCTGGCTATCAGGCTCCACGTATCCATTCAGGCTCATATCCCATATGAAGACCACTGCCTGGTGCAGGAGCTGTGCTTCAACGAGGTAAATTTCCAGTGGTACATTAAGCTGGAGCGAAAACAGGCACTAAGGCACTAATCATGTATCTGACAGGAGATGAATCGCATCTGCTTCACCATCTTCACTCATATTGGCATTAGCTCCCAAAACTCACGGCTCACTTGAAAAAAGTTCTCAACTCTGCCGAGTCACTGGACACGCGTTGCTCAATGTCACCATTACTTGTTTCGCCAGGCTCTTCATAAATTTGAAACCAAATATAATAAAGTCACTTGTCACTGCTTGTTGCTGGAGGTTTTATTGGCAGTTCATTTAGGAGACGTCCCATTAGCAGTGTCCATCCATAGTGTGAGTCTGCTTAGGAGACGAGTCTTCTACAAACCAACATCATAATCCTCCTGTAAGAAAACAGATTCACAGAAGGTCAAAGAAATGAAGAGGACTGATGTTTCATGAATACACAAAATACTAGACGTCACGCATCATCATTTTCAAACACTCCCCAAAAGCGCTTTAAAAAAATCTGCTTTAAAAAACAAAAATCATGATCCGAACCCTTATCTTCATATCAAAAACTCAAGATGGTCAGACAGTGATTCGTCCTTAAATATATCACACACTATATAATTACAAAATCTGCACACCTACAATGCTTGAAATATTGTATTGATAAAATAAGTATTAATAAGAGTATTGGTTACTGATGTCCCTACTAGCTACTGCACTTTTTGTTTTCATATTATTGGTAATTTAATTTATTCAGGGTATAAACTGTGTTTTATTCAGGGTTCATACACATTTCTACCAATACATTTCCATGACTTTTAGGCAAATATTCATGACCTAACGTTCCATGAAACGTCTGTGTATACATGTAAAATAAGAATAAAAATCCATGTTCAAATGTCAAATCACAGCATATCTTAACTAATTAACGACAAGCTATGTAGATTAATACAAAATAAACGCTGACACACCAGTAAGACGGTGAGATAAAATACTGTGTCTGATCCTAGCAACAGATTAACAGACATCAATGGGAGGCAATGATCTTAAAGTGTGCAGTAACACTAACCGTAACTTTACAAGGTTGCGGGGCTAAAGACAAACTTTTGGAATATAAAATTTGGTAACTAAGAAGATTTAAAAACAGCTTTGCCTCCTAGTCTTATTTACCATTAATCTCATTGTAAAACCATCAACAAGATAACATCCCTATTTAAATAAATTCCCCAAAAACAGTTGAGTTTATTTATTCCTTTCTGCAATTTACACCTATAAAAACTTCAACTGCCAGACATTACCCCATGCCAGGGTCAGACATAAACTTATCTAATATGGGCCCCTTGCAATTGATTTCCAGGAGCATTTTATAAGTGCAATTTTTTTTTTTATTAAATCTGTGTTGTCGTTTGTCAAATACTTAACTTTAACTATTTACTTAAGTCAATCAGAACACTATATAGACTGTTACAAATACAATTTTAGCATTAACAAAGGCCATCTTTACATTGCAAAGGTGGAACAGAAGCTGCACCTGAAATAGCATAAATATTTATTTACAGACTGTTACTCAAATTATCAAATTAACAGCAACTCTTTACAGAGTCATTTTTGTCAATTAATGCTCTTTATATTATAAAAATGATTAATGTCGAATAATAGATACATAAAGTGTCTTTGTGTTTCAGGAAACTGAATGTCATATTCTGGCTATAAAGATAAAAAAATCTTAGAACCATTTATTAATTATTTTAATGCTTTTTATGCATTAGAAAATGAAGACTTCATTTGATCTTACCAGCATGATGAATAAATTATATTAACTGGAATAAACTTTTACAGAGGGAGCAGAGACGAGACAGATTGTGAAGCTGTCCATAAATTGAGTGTAGCGTGAGTTTAAGCGCTCTCACAAACACTCCTAAAATCACTGAAGCTGATGACACTGCGACATGAATCTCTGATATCCAATCTGCACTTTGTTGATTATTATGGGAAAATTCACGAGTTTCAGTCAGAATTCAGACAGATCATGCACACTGAACCAAACTCTTCTTTTCAGTGATGTCTAATCTGAACGCTTCTGATTGGCCATCATGCTCGACAAAAACTCCTGTGATTTGTTATATGCCGCAGGCAGGTGGATCGAATAAACAAAGTATGTTCAAACCAAAGTTTCAAAGTTTGTTTAACCAATATTAATCAAAACATATATCCTATTACATAAATATTTACAAACAAATTTCCATGACTTTTTCAGTACTTTCTGGTTTATTTTTCCAAAACTTTTGCAGGTTTTTCCAGGTTTTTCATGACCATATGAACCCTTTTTATTGTTTTTGGCACTGCCTCATGTGTGAATTTGTTTGTACGATTAAAACAAAAACAATAATAATAGAAATGTTTTACAGTGTACATTTACATGCTATAACACCATGTTACATACAAAAATAGATTTATATTATTAATTATATAATTACATTAAAATAATATATAAATGTATTCATACTCTGAAAAGAATTTGGAAATTTATAGCAAATTTCACAAATAATCACTAAGAAACAATGTGAAATTAAATGTGAAATTTTGAAGTACAAAGAGTGAAACAGTTTTTTCCATGTAAAATATATAATTAGGGCCCAAGCGAATTAAGCGCGCAGGGCCCTCTTGTTCTTCTAAGGATTATTAGGGCCCAAGCGAATTAAGCGCGCAGGGCCCTCTTGTTCTTCTAAGGATTATTAGGGCCCAAGCGAAAATTCGCGCAGGGCCCTCTTGTTCTTCTAAGGATTATTATTATTTTTTTTAATTTTTTTTTCCGTCTTCCGGGGCTTTTTGGGGGCCTTAACATGCTCAAAAACTCTTGAAAATTGGCTAACACATTGGAATCCGCGGCCATTAGGACGCCGCAGAGGCTGGTACCCGGGCGTGGCAGGGGGGCTCGACAGCGCCCCCTTGAAAAAAGTCTGAAAATTTGGTCCATATATTAAACACGCTTGCACGTATTAGTATGAAGCTCGGTACACATATAGAACTCATCGGGCCCAACAACTTTCGTGCTCTAAGTTAAACGCCACGCCAACAGGAAGTCAGCTATTAAGGGTTGTTTGAAAAACGCGTGCTCTGGAATTTGATATACTCCTCCTAGGCGATTAATCCGATCGCCACCAAACTCGGTCAGCATGAAGTCAAGACACTGATGATGAAAAATTGCCAGCAGATTTTTGATATCTCGAACGGTTTGGCCGTGGCGAGGCAACGAATTTATGGCGAGAAAAAGGAAACAGGAAATGTGTTATAACGTCTGCATACATATATTGATCTTTATGAAACTTCACGAGTGTGTTGGTTGTAGTAGTCTGATCACATGGATGTGACTATTGTGAGTCAAAGTTATAGCGCCACCAACTGGCAGCAGGAAGTGTATCACTTTTTGAAATGCTTTGAGATCACCCTCTTATTTTTACCTGATTTGCTTCAAACTTCATCAGTGTAATGTCAATACACAGCAGATGTAGACCTATGACAGGATTTTTGATATTTGAAATATTGTTGCCATGGCAACAGGTCAAACTGTAATAATATTCTTGAGTATTTTTGAGGCTCTTAACATGCTTCAAATTGCATGAAACTCGACACACACATCAATACTGTCAACCAGTAGACATGGACAAAGTCATAGAAATGGGCGTGGTGGAGGGGCTCAGTAGCGCCACCTTTTGTCAAAAGTGGGGGGGTTAGTTTTTCCTACAGTCACCAAACTCGGTACACATATTGTTCTCATCAAGCCGGACAATTTTCTAATTTACATTCATTAGCTCCGACCAACAGGAAGTCCGCTATTTTAGTTTGAATGTTAATTTTTTGAAAAAACAGGCTATGAATTTTATACTACTACTCCTACAGGGATTATCCAATTTACACCAAGCTTTTTTTAACTTGTTGCTAACACATTGAAGTTGTTTAATTGCAAACGGATTTTGGATACCTCAAACGGTTTGGCCGTGGCGAGGCAACAAATTTATGGCGAGAAAAAGGAAACAGGAAATGTGTTATAACGTCTGCATACATATATTGATCTTTATGAAACTTCACGAGTGTGTTAGTTGTAGTAGTCTGATCACATGGATGTGACTATTGTGAGTCAAAGTTATAGCGCCACCAACTGGCAGCAGGAAGTGTATCACTTTTTGAAATGCTTTGAGATCACCCTCTTATTTTTACCTGATTTGCTTCAAACTTCATCAGTGTAATGTCAATACACAGCAGATGTAGACCTATGACAGGATTTTTGATATTTGAAATATTGTTGCCATGGCAACAGGTCAAACTGTAATAATATTCTTGAGTGTTTTTGAGGCTCTTAACATGCTTCAAATTGCATGAAACTCGACACACACATCAATATTGTCAACCAGTAGACATGGACAAAGCCATAGAAATGGGCGTGGTGAAGGGGCTCAGTAGCGCCACCTTTTGACAAAAGTGGGGGGGTTAGTTTTTCCTACAGTCACCAAACTCGGTACACATATTGTTCTCATCAAGCCGGACAATTTTCTAATTTACATTCATTAGCTCCGACCAACAGGAAGTCGGCTATTTTTGTTTGAATGTAAATTTTTTGAAAAAACAGGCTATGAATTTTATACTACTACTCCTACAGGGTTTATCCAATTTACACCAAGCTTTTTTTAACTTGTTGCTAACACATTGAAGTTGTTTAATTGCAAACGGATTTTGGATATCTCAAACGGTTTGGCCGTGGCGAGGCAACAAATTTATGGCAAGAAAAGGGAAACAAAGTGTTATAACTTCTGCATACATTAATTGATTTTGATGAAACTTTGGCTTAGTCTTCGTTGTACAAGGCTGATCACATGGATTTGACTATTGTGATTCAAAGTCATAGCGCCACCAACTGGAAGCAGAAAATGTGTCACTTTCAGCATACATTGAGATCACCCTCTTATTTTTACCTGATTTGCTTCAAAATTCATCAGAATAATGTTAAAACTTGGCACATGTAATCCTTTGAAAATGGGCAGGGAGGAGGGGCTCTATAGCGGCACCTTGTAGTGCAGTAAATGTGGAGTGAATTTGACATAGTCCTTTGATGTTTAACCATTTTAAGTGCCTATTGCCCACTGTGCACAGTTGCCCTGAAGCCACCGGGGTGGCGGTGCCACCGGGCTTGGGCCCGCCATCGCTGCTCGCAGCTATATTAATCTTTTGTTGTTTTATTTACAAGTTTGACTTTTTTTTTTTTTTTTTTTTTACAGTGTAGTTCTTTTAAATATTCACTTTTCAAAATCAGCTGCATGTAATACTCACATTCTGTGGTACTTCTCTATGGATCCTGCGGCGACAGTAAATCACACCAGCAGCAGATGCAGCCAGCAGAACAATAACAACTATTCCTGCTACAGCACCTGAAGACAGATCTGAATCTGGAACAGCTGAAGACAGACGGACAGACGTTATTACTGGATTTAGGAACACTGAACTGCATTTTAAAATTCCTAAAAGGGAAAGTGTGATTATACTCACCAATTACAGAAACCCTGAAACTCTTTACACTGGTGATGCTGACGTTGCGGCGACGACGACGCTGGATGCTGATGTGACTGCTGGTGATCTTCAGTTTATAATCTCCAGAGTCTGTGGTTTTGGTGTTTGTGATGGTCAGAGATCCAGTCTGATGATCCAGCTTCAGTCTGTCTCTGAATCCCTCTTCACACTGAACATCTGTACAGATCTTACTCTGATCTCCAGTGATTTCAGCGATGAGAATATCATTAAAATACCATGTCATCACATCATTTAGGTTTTTCGTTGCACCAGGATCTAAAGTGACAGATTCTCCCTCTTTCACTGTCTTCAGTTCATCTCGTTGAGCAGCAGCAACACCTGAAACACATGATTACAATTATAGCTTCTCAATATATCCAACAATGTTGGGACACAAAGTAAATCAGGGCTTCATTATACAGAGTAGATAGTTTCACTGACTATAATGCCCCTCAATTTCTATAAAATGACCCATTCACAATTTGAATAATAGGTTTTTGTTTTTTGTTTTTTTTGCTAATGGCCACGTACACACTGAAGCTAAATTCTGTTGTAAGTTCAGTGCTTAATCGAGTTCAGTGGGTGGGGCTTTTCCCTACAATGGAACAGTGCATTTTTACACACTGCTTCTGATTTATGGAGATTATTAAAAAAAAAAAAAGGAGGGGGTGGATTTTTACAATTATAGGGTGGTTGGTAACACACACTGGGCCTTATTTATGAAACAAACGTATGACAGAAAATGGTGAGTGAGGCCGTTTCCATGCAAAACTTGGCATTTATCAATATGGACGTGAGCTGTGGGGTTAGGGTCACGTCAGGTCTCAGCTTGTGTACGCAAGTTTCTGAGTTAGCTTGAGCTTGGATGCAGTAAATCTGCAGGAGAATTGTAATGAGAACATTTTCTATAATTAGATTATTTTCCTGACAAACAACCGAAGCTCATTAGTCGATCCCATAAGTTAAGAATGTCAAATTAAAATTAAATTAAATTAGAATAGATGCATGTTTGTGACCCATAAAAATAAAAAAAACAAATTTTCAGGGGTTTGGCTTTGCATGTACAACTAGCAGCATAAACAACAGAAGATGAGGATTCACACATCGTCACATCACACACGTGCAGTGCTTCTGTGAAAAGAGAAATATAGAATAAAATTAAGTGTAAGGAATAAAAATAAATAGGACTACACAACATACGTTTCATTTAAATAACAGACTAAAAAGAAAAAAAAAACTGTGTGATGCTCGTTTTTGTGACGCATTTATCTCTAAATTTTGCAAAAATCCAAGTGATCGCTCAGGTGCCTCAGACATGCACACACAACATCAGTTCTAGCATTTATAACTTGATATTTCAGCAATTTATTATCAAATTTAAATGTAGTCAACCAAACATAAATGTTACACTGCTCAAATGAAATGGTCCGCTGTAAATCAGTGTGCCCAGGGTCCGACCAAACACATTTTTGTGGATTTTTGAAGGATGCTGTTTTACGTGGATATTGGAACATGAGTGAAGTACAAATCCTTAATTGTTTACATAATGAATAATAATTTAGCAGCCAAAATATTACATGTAATATATAGAAACATATTTGGATTCTTGCCAACTGAGAGAGGTGATCCTATCAGTTTCACTTTAGCCTAAAAAAAATCATTTTGGCTTGACTATTGTTTATAATGAATGCCACTATGACGATCTAATTTATGTTGAATTTTATAGTTTAATATATAATTTTATAGCTTCTTTTTTATTCTTGTGTATAGCGTTACACTTAAAGGATCCGTTTCATTTTATTTAACGGTATTAAATATACATATAAATGAATGTGTTTTTTTTGCAGTGTTTTTAGTGTAAAATTAATTTCTCTTTTGTGATTACTTCCTCTTCTTAGCCGGGTTATGTTTCTCTGTGTCGTAAACTCTAGGGGCGAGGCTTCTAAACCGTGAATTTTTAGGGCCGTGATATTAAAATGAAGATTGTTTTCAGCCACCACATTTATCAACGTACGATCATTCATGCGATAGGATTGCCAGCATACGAATGTTTGATAAATCACACATGAACCCTGTCATAAGACGATTTCTGCGCTGGGATCAGTGCTCATTTCAATGTTAGATTGTTAAATGAGGTCCACTGTGAACACATTAATGTTCAAACACCATGTAAAAGTAAAATTTGCATTTACTGAAATCACGTGACTTTGGCAGTTTGATACACACTACCAGTCTGAACCACTGATTCAAAACAAAAGATTCATAAAGCTTCGAAGCTTCATGAAGCAGTGTTTTGAAATTGCCCATCACTAGATATTGTTGAATAAAGCCGTTATTTTGGCACACAATAAGTAAATTATAAATGTCCTTAGCAGCTTTCTGGGCAATTAAAAGTGTAAATTAACTTGCTGTCAAAGCAGGCCTCACTGAGCAATCAGATTTTATCAAAAATATCTTAATTTTTGTTCTGAAGATGAATAAAGGTCTTACTGGTGTGGAACGACATGAAGGTGAGGAATTAATGACAGAATTCCACCATCAAAATGATTAGTTAAAAGCTATAAATGATCAACTACCAGCAGCATCCTATATGCACAGCCTACTAGCTGGGACTCAATCTTTATGTTAACAGATGTGACGACGTAATGATGCAAAGACAAACTGCCTGAATTTACCTTGGAAATCTACCAGTACCAATTTTATTATAAAACATTACAAGCTTACTGTTGTGAATCACGCTAAAGTAAGGACATAAAAAAAGACCAAAAAAGTTACAGACAGCAGCTTTAAATAGTGTTTGTATTATGCATAATTGTAGTCATTCCTGCAGGTTTCGCGCTCACACCAAAAGCATACACCACTGATCTATGTTAAGTGGCACTTTCATAAAGCCGCCTCTCATACAGCTTGCGAGTACCATATTGACTCCTTTTTCGTGGCTTATCGCTTAAAAAACAGAAATAAACCTGCTTCTTTCTGTCATGTTATTCAAAGAACAAAAGACAAAGAGAAAATCACTTGCTGCTCTTGACTGAACAACTTTTGTAGCTTTAATTGTAAACACTGAGTTGTATTTAATTTTTTAAATGAAAACTATCCAGTGTTATTTTACATTTGACTAATTTCTGTAGTAGGCCTATTTCTTACCTAAATACTACTGTTAGACCCACCTTAAAAACTTAAAGCCGTGTTTATTTAATTTGTCTCTTTATTCTATTTGCAATTTGTTTATTTGTTCATATTTTATTACTGACTGTTTACTTCTCTTTTTTTGTAAATTTAGTTAAAAGATTGAAATAAAGCATCCGTCCATGTGCTGTGTAAGCTATTACAACAAAATGACCCAAATTATCAAAAATTATGAGATTATAATAAAAATAACTGTATGGCAGTAATATATGACAGCTTTCCCCATGGTATTGAAGTTGGAAAGTCCAGTATCGTAACAACACTGCATTGAAGTGCTGAAAATTAATTTATTGCTATTTTCCAATACCTTGAGTTTTGCATACATCCAGACATTTATATTTTAAAATAGTCAAATCTCAATTTTTCAAAGACTACCATGCACACTCACCAGTGACATTAACACTGAAGATTTTAAAATTGCTCCTGCTGTTGATGATGATCTGTAGTTTATAAACTCCAGAGTCTGTGTTTCTGGTGTTCATGATGGTCAGAGATCCAGTCTGGTGATCCAGCTTCAGTCTGTCTCTGAATCTCTCAGTAAACTGAACATCTGTATAGATTTTACTCTGGCCTCCAATGATGTCAGCGATGCGAGTGTCATTAAAAAAACATCTAATTCTGTCTTTTTGGGTTACTGTAACACCAGTGTTTAGAGTGACTGAATCTCCCTCCTTCACTGACACTTTAATTGTATCAACACCAAACACACCTGGAGAAAAAAAGAAAAGTTAATTATAAAACACATCTGGAAGACTGGCAGAAAAATAAAAACAACAGGTGCTGTGATTTTTTTTTCTACAAAACAAAGATTGTAAGCAGAAAAATATGTGTGGATATATAATGTAGCAAACACATGCAAACAAACAGCAGAACATCACTGATTTACACATTCACTCATCAAACATAGGCTTCATGTGTCTCTCAGAAGATCTTCTAGAACACCCTAAACCCACACCCTGATTCATCTATTGTACGTTGGCAATCATACCTGGTTGTGAAATGCTTTCATAGACTCACCACTTTAGGGAGCTGGCAAATAACCTAATGGTATTTTCCATCATATATTGGCTCAAATAATGCCATTTCAAGTTTTAGTTTGATTTAGTGCTTTTATTTTCAAATTACAGGTTGTTGTTGCAAAATACAGGTTTAATTGTGGAAGTTATCAATGTCTTTGATTTTGAATGAGATATTCAGTATGGCCCATTTTAGAGATTCAAAATTATATTGTAGCTTTCATTCAGACAGAGATTTTGAAAACGTTTATAAATATACAAAGTTAAGTATGTGAAGCACCCCAACTTTAATTGGGATATTCCAAACACAAACCCATCTCAAATAAATAAAAAAACTGCCTCACTGCATTTCAATGAGTAAAACAGAACGATGAATACATAATTTAAAACAGCAAACAGAAGGATCATTCATATGTTCATCTAAAACAGTGACCGAGAATCTATATTAATAGCGTACACCATTTTAACTAATCTCACTTTAGTGTCTGTAGTCTGCATATATCATGCAAGAGCCGGGGCTGTAAATCATGTTCCTGGATCAACATATTTTGTTAATCCTGGAACAACATTCCTATGCAAAAATTTAGTCCTAACCTTTTCCCAACCCCTAAACCTAACCCTACCCATAACTTATCCCTAAAATCAGAGGGAAATGATAGTTGAATAACACTGTTGGGGAAGCACCTAACCCAGGTTGTAAGCCTAAACTTGACATAATTGGTAAACTTGTCCCTCAAATCTGATTGGTTGATTGGAATACCGATATTAAGTTGGTTTGGCATTGGACGTTTGACATTCAGCTTCGAAAACACTTTAATCTGCTTTGCTGTATTAGACACCTATTCATTTTGTAATGTAAAATAGCAGATAGGGACCGTCTACAAAGTACCAAATGAAGAGGAAAAACGCTAAATTTTTCCATCCATATGCTTTACTCTTGAAAAAAGGCGATCAAACTGCACACAAAACTTGAAACATATGCACACACTCAGTCTCACCTGGTAAAAACACTGTAAATGTTATTAAGAAAAGAAGTTTTACATTGAGTAAAAACCATAATATTCAATCCCAAATTCAAATAGTGTGATCTATTACTATGTCCTAAAAGAACTGCTTTCAGTTGGTTTCACTATCATACGTGATGCAAAAACAATGTTACTGAGATTCAGATGTGATAATAAATTTGTATAAAATACATATAGACAATTTTTTTCTAATATAGAGGCTGTGTGTTGTTGCTGGCTCCTAGGAGAACATTTTTATTTTGGTTTCATTCACAGAACTGTAGCACAAGGCAAGCTATTGATATTCAAAGAAAGACATAAGCTCAACTCAACTTCTTTTCTAATTCTAATTCTGTGACTAAAACCTTTTTTCTTTTTTTTTTTCTTTTTGTTGAGCTAGCAACAACACACACCGTTTCGAATTTAGATGCAAAACTATATTTTAATTTATTAACAGGCTTGAATTATTTCAATAGCATTTAACCTGAATTACAAATAAAATAAATATAAGAATGGAAATGTTCTTTTAGCTCCAAGTAACAAGACACAACCTGTGAAGTTGATATTGAACACTGTATGATTTTAAAATAAATTTATTAAACGTTTGAATATCAAACTCAGTCAGAACAACTGCATCATGCTCCTCTAGGGGGCAGTAATACTGCTCAGTCTTTAGGAAGCCTTGTGAGATTTTTCTCAATTGTTGCTTTCAATAACGCGTTATGCTAATTGTTTCCTGGATGAAACCAACCTTAAAATGTTCTTCTAGGAACCAGTACCGACACACAGCATTTAAAGTTGAGTTAGAACAGAAGTTGAGTTGAGCTTATGTCTTTCTTTGAATATCAATAGCTTGCCTTATGTTACAATTCTGTGATTAAAACCAATCTTAAAATGTTCTTCTAGGAGCCAGCAACAACACACAGCCTTTGAAGTTAAGATGAAAAACTGTATGTATTTTAAATGAATTTATTATCAGATTTGAATTTAATTTAATAGAATTTACCCTGATTTACAAATGAGAGAAAAACCTGCATGGAAATGTTCTTTTAGGTCCAAGTAACATGACACAACCTGTGAAGTTGACAAAAAACACGATGAATTTAAATTAATTTAAATTTATAATGTCAATCTCAGTCAAGACAACTGCATCATGTTCCTCTAGGGGGCAGTAATACCGCTCAGTCTTTAGGAGGCTTTGCGATATTTTTTGCAGTTGTTGCATTTCAATAACATGTCTTCAGCATCACTTTTGACAGTAAAACCAACATAAAAACATATTTTTCAATGCCACTGTAACATTGGGCTTGCTTGGCTGGAGCTAAATTCTTATATTTAGCTTAGTGATATCAGTAAAGTTGCATAATAGCTTTTTCAAATTTTCTTTCATGATTGATGAACTACATGCTACATCAATCCTGACATTGAACTGAACTGAATTAACTTGAGCTTAAGCAAAGTTATGTCCAGAAGATATCTTTTCAATGTCTTTGTCACAAAAGTCAGACATTGAAAAGACGTCCACTGAGGAGCCAGAATGAAAGTTAAGACATCTTTTTTTGACATCTTCTGAATGTCCAACATAGACGTTCGTTGAAACTCTGTACAAGAAAAAAAAAAACAGCCATGGATCCATCCATAGACAGTAAAACATATGTTCACACCTTTAGACAACTTAGCATCTGTAATTCACACATTTTTGGATTGTGACAGAAACCAGATCTGAACAAAGACTTTCTGGCTCATCTGAGACTCGAACCAGAAACCAGAAACCTCCTTGTTGTGAGGAGACAGTGCTTCCCACTGAGACACTTGTGCTGCCCTTAGACAACTTGGGTAAAGTTAGTTTTATATTCGCACATTCGGACTTCTGATAAATTCAGACTTTCCAATAAATGTGCAATAAATTAATGTTTGCGAATTTTAAGCAGCGACATGATATTGAAAACCAACGATTGTCAACTTACAACATTTTTTCACAGTCGATCAAAATAGGCAAGTATTGTTTTAATGGCATATTTACTTGTGAATGTCCACTGAATGTCCAATGTAATGTGATTAACAAGGCTATTGAATACGGATGTCCGAATGTGCGAATATAAAACCAACTTTACCCAAGTCCTTAGACACAGACATAAAATACACATACTTGTAGAATAATTACTTAAAAAAAAAAAAAATTATACTCATATATATATATATATATATATATATATATATATATATATATATATATATATATATATATTGCAGACTTTGTTCATGTTTGCATATAAAATAAAATAAAATTAAAAACATTTACAGGTACAAAACTATGTTTGGATAGATGCTGAAATGTACAACATGCACAGTAAATCCTCAGTGAACACTGATCTGTGTTTATATGAGTCCAATCTACACAATGTTAAAAGAAACACTGAAACACTGTTAAAGTTATTGAGATAATTACTTATCAAATAACTGATGACTGAGCATTTGGTAAAATCAACTGCAAGTAAAAGACATTAAATCTCTGAAGATCTGATTAAACAACTCCACAAACAGCATTACCAGCTTCACTTATTACTAACCTTTATTTCTGTCACACGTCTACAGAAGATCTTATTGAGAATTAACAGAGGTTTAGATGTTAATGTTCGTTTCATTTGAAGTCACCAGGTGGAGAGTGTTCACACACAGACATCAAGATTTTTTAAGATTTTATGATTCACAACAACAGTGACAATCAAAACAAGGATGAGTTTTGTATTGTGAATCATATCCAAAATATTGATGTCTATGTGTGACTTCATGATAAACACAATCAAATCTTGTGCACGTTTTTACCCACCTTCAAGATAAGTGATCGATTTTTTTTTTTATTGTTCAATCATTTTTATAAATTAAAAACAGAAAGTTAGATGCTCATTTTGTGACGATTTTGCTATCAACAACAAAGGAGCTGATAACACCTGGGGCCTGTACCATGATGATAGTTGAACAAACTCAGGGTTAGAGGATTAGTTTCAAATTGACAAAACCAAACCACTCCAATCCGGCTTTGTTGGTACCATGATGCTGATCATCAACTTTCTCTGTCAACTCAGGCTTTGATCCTGAGTTTGTGGAGCGCGTGCACATGAATGAGTGACATCAGTGGTGAACAGCCAATCACATGCCTTGCAACAGAGAGAAACAATTATTCACTTCTTGCGAGAGAGCCAGTGCGATTCAAAACTCTTTTGCTGAAGGTTAATAGATTGAAGAAAATTAAGAATTTAAACTCATTTACACTGATAAAAAAAAAAAAAAGAAATTATCTTGCTCTATAAGTCCAAGTGAAACTTGTGAAGTTAGTTTATTTAGTTGATAATATATACAGAGACATGTAAGGTCACATGTGGTCATTTTTAAAGTTTATTTACAGCTTATTTATATTATGATCTGTATATATTAATATTCATTAAAACTAAATGCTTAATAATAACTGTTAAACTGAAATCGCTTGTGTAATGGATTAATAATAATATCATTGAATTATTATATAAATCATATATAAATCATAAAATCAAGTAATTATCATTAAAGCCAGACTATTTCATTGTTAAATATTTGTTTTTACTATATAGTGACCTTTAATTTGGAGGAAGAGAAACTGGGGGTGTGACTTTATTACGTTGGATGTGTCAGTGTCAGTTTGCTCACATCTGATTGGCCCAATTTCGGTTTGAGATCTCTGACCCAGAACATAACCTGCCCCAGAGCAGGTTAGCCGTGGAGCGTAAATTACCATGGTGATGAACACCGCTAAAAGCCAAGTCACTTTCATGGTACCTAAAACCCAGGATTGGTGAAAATTAATCTGAAACTTACCTGGCTAGCCAGATAATCCAACTTCATGGTACAGGCCCCTGATCCTGCTTCATCTTGTCTTTTTTTACCACAGCAAACATGTTTTACAAACACACCATTATAACAGCCAAAGAAAATCTAACAGAAGAAGAACGAGGACCAGCACACACTAACACTTGGGTAAAGTTGGTTTTATATTCGCACATCCGTATTCAATAGTCTTGTTAATCACACTACATTGGACATTCAGTGGACATTCACAAGTAAATATGCCATTAAAACAATACTTGCCTATTTTGATCGACTGTGAAAAATGTTGTAAGTTGACAATCGTTGGTTGTCAATATCATGTCGCTGCTTAAAATTCGCAAACATTAATTTATTGCACATTTATTGGAAAGTCTGAATTTATCAGAAGTCCGAATGTGCGAATATAAAACCAACTTTACCCAAGTCACACTAACCACCATAATGGTGACTTCAAATGAAACAAACATCAACATCTAAACCTGTTCATTCTCAATAAGAGCTTCTGTAGACGTGTGACAGAAATTCAGTCTGGTTAGTAATAAGTGAAGCTGGTAATGCTGTTTGTTTAATCCTTTTGTACAGATGGGGTTTAACGAACGTCTACATTAGACATTCAGAAGACGTCATAAAAACTTTCATTCTGGCTCCTCAGCGGACATCTTTTCAATGTATTATTTTTGTGAAAAGACGTCTGCTGGACATAACTTTTGCTTAGTGGGAATTATTTTTTAAATTCTGAAAAGATTGTATTGGTAACACTAATAACATAAGCAATTAAAGCCACAAGCAGCGATGAAAGGGCCCTCGCACCCGGGCTCACCGCGACCCGCTGAACAGTGGGTGACATGCATGTAGGCGAATGAATACAGGAGAATTACGGCAGTCATTTCAAAGAGCCACACTTCCTGCTGCCAACAGGTGGCGCTTTGACCGTAACTGAATATTGCTCTATAACTGAGTGTAACAAATGAATGTCTTACCAAACACGAAGAATGCACACAATGTGGTCCAAATAAAGACCTTCATTTTCTCCTTATTTACCGAAAAATGAAGGCAGATGAAGTTGTTGTCGTGTCGGCGTCACACCCAAGTGAAAGTGAAAGTTCGTTTCGACGCCAAATAACTTAGATAACTTGAATAAGCTTAATAGCTTATACCAGAAACAATACATTTCACATTCGAGTATTAGCCAGAGATTTATTCGTGTTTTATCAAAAAAACTTTAGTGAGGTTAAGGTTGTAGCCTACGACCGGTGAAGCAGCTGATTCTGTTCCGTTTGTGTATTTCCCCCATGATGTCTATGGTTTCCCCTGCTGACAGCGCATGCGTCATGAAACACCGCTGGTTGAACGGAAAGCGAAGAAAGCCAAATGTATTAGCGCTACATTTAAATGTCTTGCAATGTAGCATAATAAAATGATTCTCACAGTCCAGTTTTCTTTCTGTGAATTTAATTAATCTTGAACTTGTTCATAGTTTATGTATCATGCCTGAATTTATTCAGGTGAATTGTGCCTACACAATGCTGGTGCCTACACAATGTCCATGCTGATGTCCAAACTTGATGCCTCATATTACTACCTTTTTATGTTTTAGCATTATTATTATTGCAAAAATACAGAGATGAAATGACATTATGTTTATGATATACAACTTTGTATACAGTATACAAAATGTATTAACAATATTCACTGTTACCAAAGTATTTTATTCATGGTCCCCTCAATGAACTGTAGCTCCCCAATGTTGGCAGCACTCATGCAGCCCCAGACCATGACATTCCCACCACCATGCTTGACTGTAGGCAAGACACACTTGTCTTTGTACTCCTCACCTGGTTACCGCCACACACGCTTTATCTTGGTGTCATCAGACCACAGGACATGGCTCCAGTAATCCGTGTCCTTAGTCTGCTTGTCTTCAGCAATCTGTTTGCAGGCTTTCTTGTGCATCATCTTCAAAAGAGACTTCTTTCTGGGACAACAGCCATGCAGACCAATGTGATGCAGTGTGCGGCGTATGGACTGAGCACTGACAGGCTGACCCCTCACCCCTTCAACCTCTGCAGCAATGCTGGCAGCACTCATACCTCTATTTCCCTAACACAACCTCTGGATATGACGCTGAGCACATGCACTCAACTTCTTTGGTCGACCATGGCGAGGCCTGTTCTGAGTGGAACCTGTCCTGTTAAACCGCTGTATGGTCTTGGCCACCGTGCTGCAGCTCAGTTTCAGGGTCTTGGCAATCTTCTTATAGCCTACACCATTGGTTCCCAATGACTTTTTTACTCCAAGGCCCACCTCCTCTCTGAATCAACACTCTGAGGCCCACCAACCCCTCATCCCCCTCCCACATTTTTTTTTTAATTTACAAAAACATTTGTATTCTAGTGTTATTACATTTTAACCCCATTATTTTAAAGAAGAAAATCAAGTTAGATTTAAACCCTAAGTGTTCTTTTTTTAAACATACTTTGCTGAAATACCAATTTAAAGCTACTTTGTTCAATTATACAGTAACTTAAATACAGTAACTTCAGTCAATCTGCCATACCAAACAAGACCACAGGGAGATACCAAAGGACTGAATTTAAATACTATGCATGCAGAATCACTCAAAATTAATAAACAAACCAAAATACAAATGAAAAAATAAACTTTCTAAATGCGTGGAAACTCAGCAATCTAAAGTGAGTCGAGAGCACAAATGTGCGGTTTGTTTTTGCGCATCAATAATTTCGGATTTGTGCACGCGTAATGTAAGACTGCTGTGTGCCACTGTAATCGTGTTTACCTTCATTACAGTTGTCATCCATCAAAACCTTTTTAGCGACACTGGTTTTCTTTTTCCAACTGAAAGAGTTAGTTTGCATTTTGAGCCACTGTTCAGTCTGTATTTCACAGCAGCACGATGAGAAACAGCCTGGACTTATCCGAAAAAATCACAGAAAATGTACGAGAGAGGTGGTTCCTTGTTTTAAATGTATTTTTTAATTTGTTTAATTTATATATTCTAATGTAACATATTAATAATAAAATTAATTAATTATATTAATATATTTAAAAATAATTTTAAGTTATCTCGCGGCCACCCTGGAGGATTACTGAGGCCCCCTAGTGGGCCGCGGCCCACAGGTTGGGAACCACTGGCCTACACCATCTTTATGTAGAGCAACAATTCTTTTTTCAGATCCTCAGAGAGTTCTTTGCCATGAGGTGCCATGTTGAACTTCATGCTTTTATAACAGTGTAAATTTGCTGTCCCCTCAAAATAACTCAACACACAGCCATTAATGTCTAAACCGCTGGCCACAAAAGTGAGTACACCCCTAAATGAAAATGTCATTTTCTCTCCGCGGTGTCATGCGTGTCCATTTAAGATGGGGGAGGAGACAGTTGAGTGTCATTGTTTGTCTGGAGATGCTGTGCTGCTGGTGACTAACAACTAACTCTTGCATATACTCTTGTGTAATGTATGTTCATTTTTAGTTCAGTGTTTATCTGAAATCACTTACTGCTCCTTTAAAACTTAGATCCCAGTGCTGAATTTATATATATATATATAATTTACAAAATATTGCAAAGGTTGGTCTGCAAACTGATTATTTCAAAACTGTCACATCAGCAGGTTCCTGACTGAGTTTGTGATTTCTGTGTATGAAAACGTCCCCAACAAACAGTGATCAAATATTGAATTTACTAGAACTGATGTTAGAGCTCATACAGGACAATACCTCACTCTTTTGGTTTTGTTCACATTTATTCTTTGAGAGTATATGTCTTTGTCATCACTCTATGTGTCGTAACTTTTGGTGTTATTATGATGTATGAATTTTTGTTTAAATTTAGTGGTTCATCAGTAGCACCTAGAAATTCAACTAAAATGTTATACATTTAGTTTATCATAGAAATTTACCTTGCATTCATTGTTAAATATTAATCACACCATTTAGTGTGTCACTGTCTGTCATTTACTGTTTTTGCTGTGTTCTTTTTGAGAAATAAAAGTAATTGAATATTAAGTGCATTGCATAGTGTTTACAGCATCACACACGATAAGCTCTATTGGATATTTGAGGAAATAAAACACAAGTACATCATCGCTCTCTGGTGTCCAAAGCAGAAATCACCCCTCTCTAATAACAGTGTACTTTTACCCGATAGAGTGCGCTATAAATGCTGCTGTTTTCATATAGATAAGAGAGGGGTTTCCCACAGGGTGTTATCTGGCCAGAGATAACTTTTCTTTCAAACGTTTTTAAATAGCTAAAATGTGCAAAAAATCATTTCAATCTCATCAATGTACCTAATAACAACAAATTAAACAAAAAAAAATTATAATAAAAATGCAAATCGTAAGAAAGATTGGTCTGTTGCAGCTGGGGTTGCACATGATTTCATCCCCGTGCTCAAAAATGACCAGCCTACAAAAATTGCTTATAAATCTCTCATTATTCTACATTATCACCAAATATTGGATTCTTTTTGTCAACTTGATTTCTTTCAATTGAGACAGGTTTTGTATTTCTTTTTGGAACTCATCAATCATAGGCCTCTTTGATTTGAGCTTACAGTATGTACCTCAGTTTTTAGTGAAAAAAGCATTTTTTGTGGATAATTTTGTCAATTTTACATAAAATATGAAAAAATTGCACTGTTTATCACACAAGCATGCTTTAATGTTTAATGCCATCGAACGTTTTTTTACAAGATGTAATATAAGTCTAAGGTGTCCCCTGAATGTGTCTGTGAAGTTTCAGCTCAAAATACCGCATAGATTTTTTTTTTATTAATTTTTTTTTAACTGCCTATTTTGGGGCATAATTAGAAATGCGCCGATTCAGGGTTGCGGCCCCTTTAAATCCCGTGCTCTCCGCCCACGGAGCTCGCGCTTTACACAGCTAATATAACCCTCAAAATGGAACTTTACAAAGTGTTCGTCATGCATACTGTATGTTACGTAACAGTCAGTGTTATGTTGAGATTCACCTGTTTTCCGGAGGTCTTTTAAACAAATGAGATTTACATAAGAAGGAGGAAACAACGGTGTTTGAGACTCACTGTATGTCATTTCCATGTACTGAACTCTTGTTATTTAACTATGCCAAGATAAATTCAATTTTTAATTCTAGGGCACCTTTAACCAGGAAATTTGTTTTGAAACACTTTTATTTTGTACAAAGTCCCACTTGTGGTGTTCTCGGTCAAAAAAGCCTACAAAAAAATAGCTTATAAATCTCGTGCTATGCTATTTTATCATCAAATATCGGATTCAATGTTTTCTTTAAATTAGGACAGGTTTTGTGTTTATTTTTTAAACTGATTGATCATAGGCCTCATTGATCTGAGCTTATATTGGTCAGAAATGATCACCCATTGAAAATTAATGAGGGAGTTGGAAATCAGAGAAACAATTAGTGTTCAGGATCGTGTTCACAAACAAACTAGTTTGAGTATTACAGGCTTTCTTTTAAAGGTGCCATCGAATTGAAAATTGAATTTACCTCGGCATAGTTGAATAAAAAGAGTTCAGTACATGGAAATGACATACACTGAGTCTCAAACTCCATTGTTTCCTCATATAAATCTCATTTGTTTAAAAGACCTCCGAAGAACAGGCGAATCTCAACATAACACCGACTGTTACGTAACAGTCGGGATCATTAATATGTACGCCCCCAATATTTGCATATGCCAGCTCATGTTCAAGCATTAGACAAGGGCAGGACGTCTGGATGTGCACAGCTGAATCATCAGACTAGGTAAGCAAGCAAGAACAACAGCGAAAAATGGCAGATGGAGCAATAATTACTGACATGATTTATGATAACATGATATTTTTAGTGATATTTGTAAATTGTCTTTCTAAATGTTTCGTTAGCATGTTGCTAATGTACTGTTAAATGTGGTTAAAGTTACCATCATTTCTTACTGTATTCACGGAGACAAGAGCCATCGCTATTTTCATTTTTAAACACTTGCAGTCTGTATAATTAATAAACACAACTTCATTCTTTATAAATCTCTCCAACAGTGTAGCATTAGCCGTTAGCCACGGATCACCATCAAACTCATTCAGAATCAAATGTAAACATCCAAATAAATACTATACTTACACGATTAGACATGCTGCATGACGAACACTGTGTAAAGATCCATTTTGAGGGTTATATTAGCTGTGTGAACTTTGTTTATGCAGTGATAGAGTCGAGAGCTCGGGAGGGGGCAGAGAGCGCGCGATTTAAAGGGGCCGCAGCATGAATCGGCGCATTTCTAATTATACCTCAAAATAGGCAGTTAAAAAAATTAATGAAAAAAAATCTATGGGGTATTTTGAGCTGCAACTTCACAGATACATTCAGGGGACACCTTAGACTTATATTACATCAGGTAAAAAAAAACATTTGATGGCACCTTTAAACAGAGATGAACTTTATCCTCAAATCAGTAAGGCTCAGATCAATGAGGCCTACGATCAATCAGTTTCAAAAATAAGTGCAAAACCTGTCCTAATTTAAAGAAAACAAGTTGACAAAAAGATTGAATCAAATATTTGGTGATAAAGTAGCATAATGAGAGATTTTTAAGCAATTTTTTGCAGGCCAGTCGTTTTTGACAGGGAACACCAGGAGTATTACAGGGTTTTCAACAGCACAAGGGCTAGAGGTGGCCAGAATTGCTGCAGTCGCCCCAGAGGTGACACATGATCCTACATCACCCTTGATATTTGTTGGAAGATGTGTTTACAAACTCTGAAGTGTTGCTAAAAAAAATCACTTTTGAGAAATCATTGTTTGCAAACCAACTGTAGCGTCTGGGTTTGTACCCGCTTATATACATATGATCAACCAAGGCGTGGCTAACACATTCCTTACAAGACACTATTATTTATCATACTTTACCATTTTGTTCTTAACTAATCTGTTATTAATAAGTGAACAGGAAACCTCTGTGGAGGGGCATTACCATATATTTTCTGTAGTGTCAAAAAAACAGGAAACTCAGTTTACCGTATGTGAGCACATTCCCTTCCTACACAGACCTCTGCATACACTCAGATACATGCTTCTGCTTCAGAAATAATTGTAAAATAAAATAACTATATTATACTTGATATTTACATTGTTTATACCTCTCTGCTAGTTCCCTTCACTCCTGCTTCCCTGAGCCACCCGCTCCACGAAGGCCATCCCTACTCCAGGCACTACCATTGCCATCTGCTGGGGTTCCTGTGCTGTTGGAGTCTCCTTTGTTTATCCCTCCGGAACCACCCTGGCCGCCCTGCTGAGGTTCTTGCTCCACCAGAGCCTACCTGGTCTGTCTCTCCAGCTCTGACTTGGACTTCCACCAGGGTTCCTTACACTTTCGAGAATTCTTGGGCTCTCCTTCTGAGACTGGCTTGGCTCCCCTCCCTCCCTATCTTTGTGAATCGACTTCTGCCATCTTATTGTCATGTTGGTGTGTGTCTGTCCTGTGTGGTCATGTTGATGTGTTGGTCTTGTGTTCTCATGTTTAATTTTTTATATTTGAATAAAAAGCCCATTACTCTGCTTCAGTCCTCACCTCATCCCTTCATTCAAACCTTAACAAATATATTCTAAACTTTTAAATATGATCATTTTGTTGTTATTGTTTCTTTCCCTACTGTGTCAGACACCATTTCTTATCATGTTTTTTGTCTCCATAGATAAAAGTGTCTTAAAAAGCCGTTCATAGCAGGACAGGAAGACACTCTTCACCTACAAACACACAGGCTCTCAGTGCCCATTCTCTCACACACAAAATGTTTGTCCAACAAAAAGTTCAAACCACATTTCTGAAGAAAAATGACCGCAGAAGGTTTCAGTTTGACTCACAAACCAAACATAAAAAACTGGTCCTGTGAGAGGCTACACAGTTTTTACTTTGGTTTTTCAGTACACTAAAATTGAGAACTGAATAAATATACACAATCTTAAAATCACTAGATTTACACACTATTTTACCATAAAATGTTGTTTATACACATTTGCACAATATTCTTCTGCTTAGCCATTTAACACTGACTGACTACTTTTTAAAAGTATGTTAAATTATAAAAATAAAGAATGTTTATTCAATAAGAACAGTTAAAGTCTTAATAACTATGATATTTGATATAATGAACTATAACATTTTATCATATGCAAATGCAGCAAATGAATCTAGGAGGGTCAAACTCTGTTGTGGGAGGATTCACGTATAGACTGAGTGTTTTCAGTTGATAGTTTTGTTAGATCAGACATTGAACTACTGAAAATGTTTCACATGTTTATTTTGTTCTGTTTGTGCTGCTGGAGTCTGACAGGTAAGTTATTTTTTGGTTTAGTTTCTTTCTGGAGTAATAAAGCTGCTGCTACACATCATTATTGTGAGATTTACTCTCAATTCAGCTGTCTGTTTGTGTTTGTAATTTTAAATGTTCAGGTCTAGAATGTAAATATTACATAAATAAAATCTGATAAAATGTTAAATGTCATGGAAAACAATGAAAATGTTTATAGTGAATGTTTCAATGAAGGAATAATTTTTCATTTTAAATCTTAATTTCAAGGATTACAAATGCAAAGATTAAATTATTACTTCCCACACTGTAAAAAATGTTTTTATGGTGAAGTAAATACTACAGAAAAAACAAATGTAATTTTTACATGAAAAAGTTAGTTCAGGCAAGAATTTAAAAAACAAAGTCAATTCTATATTAGTACTCAATTTAAGCTTGCAGAAATTAAAGCGTAAATATCAAAATTATTATATTATTATATTATTATTATAAAATTAAGTAAAACTACTCAACTTTTCTGATATTGGTGTTCCCATCATGCACTGGGCCTTGAATAATTAATAAGGTCGATTTTTGCTGTTTTTACACTGTTTCATCATTGCTTTTGTGGTTATGTTTAGTAGCTTGCCATTTTGGAGTTCATTTTCTACTCAAAATGCCACATTCACAATCAAAATGATCCATCGAATGTTACCGTCATTGTGTATTGTGTACCAAGTACTGAGGTCTCTGTGTTCAAGCGCTGTGTTATTTCTAATATGAAGATATATCTATTGTATTATTTACTTAGATGTTACTAAATAAAGCATACGCTTTAAAAGCAAGGTTTAGTTCAGTGTTACATTGTTTGAGTAAAATGTTTTGCAAAAGAAACTTTAACAAAGTAGAAGTTACTCAACCTTTCACTGGCCAAGTTATAATTACTTATTTTATTTGTTAATTTTGCTTAAGTAGAGTTACTTAATTCCATATTTGAAATTTACTTAAAAAATATGAAAAACATCATAAACATCATAAAAACTTGCAAAGGAAAAATTAAGTTAATTTTACTTATTGTTTTTTACAGAGACATCTGTCTTTCATTTGCTATCTCTTCATTTGCTTTTGTATCTCTACTGATTTTATTCAGTTCACAAATAAAGTTACAATCAGGCTTTGTAAACCATCATTAACACTAATCTGTGACAAAATTTGCCCCTGTCTGTTCTCCAGGTGTGTTTGGTGATTCAGTGTCAGTGATGGAGGGAGATTCTGTCACTTTATACACTGATCTTACTGAAATACATGAAGATGAAGACATACTGTGGAAATATGGAGCTGAAAACTCTCTGATAGCTGAAATCAGTAGAGCTGCTGGAATCTCCTCCACATATGATAACGGTACTGATGGGAGATTCAGAGACAGACTGAAGCTGGACAATCAAACTGGATCTCTGACCATCACAAACATCACAACTGAACATGCTGGAGTTTATCAACTAGAGATAAGTGGATCAAAACTGACAACAAAAACATTCAATGTTTCTGTCTATGGTGAGTAATGAGAGCATTTTTGCTATTTTTATATTAAAAAATTATTAGATTTATTCACATGTCTTATTCTCTGATGTTTTTCAGCTTGTCTGCCTGTTCCTGTCATCAGCAGAAACTCTTCACAATGTTCTTCATCATCATCATCATCAGATTGTTCATTGGTGTGTTCAGCTGTGAATGTGAGTCATGTGACTCTCTCCTGGTACAAAGGAAACAGTTTATTGTCCAGCATCAGTGTGTCTGATCTCAGCATCAGTCTCTCTCTACCTCTGGAGGTGGAATATCAGGATAAAAACACCTACAGCTGTGTGCTGAACAATCCCATCAGCAACCAGACTCAACATCTGAACATCACTCACCTCTGTCACACATGTGCAGGTACAACAGCACTGATATATGTGATTATTTCCTGAACTGATCTCTGTTTTTGCTGTAGATCAGACAGAGACATTCACGTACATTAATGATTATCATTACAGTCTCAGTCTCTCTGATAGTGCCGATCTCAGCTGGATCTCTGTTGATTTTAGCTGCAGTTGGGATGATCTGGATCTGTAGGAAATACAGAAAAACTGATCAAGAAGGCAGGTGTTTCAGCTTTTAACAAACAAATAATGCTTTGAAAATATAATAAATATTATGATCAATTTGATGATGATTCACTTGTTGGGTTTTTATAATTTTACTTTGTTTTAACTTCAACAGTCCTAACATTAACATATGTTGGTTTGGTGAAGATTAAGTTGTTTTAATCTGTTATTGTTGTTGTTGAAACAGTTCAGACTCGTGAAGATGAGATAACCTACGCTGAGCCGATGTTCTACAAAAGAAATGCACAAAAATCTGTAAGATCATTTATTACTAATTCATGTTGTCTTTCTCTCAGGGGACATTCAGTCAGAATTAGAATACGCTCACAACATGAGTGAAAATTATATATTTGGCCAAAAAAAAAAACAACAAACAAACCAAAAAACAGGACGTGTACTGCAAAATACTTTTGTTCACAAAGGAAGGCACTATAGGCCTATGCAAGTCTTGATGTTTTAATGATTACAACCTCACAGCTGACAGTGCTGTGACATTAGGCTACATCCAAATCAATACGTGCTTGTTTAGATGAATTTAGGTGACTATATTATTTGTCTTTATTCTATTCTTTAGACTTATATATTTTTATATTTGGTTTTTATGAAAGTTTTGCTAATAATGATACCCTGATATTAATTTTTGCACCAGAGTATAACCTGTGTCAATGTACCTTGGCAAGTCAACTGTAAAATAAGCACTGACAAATCTTTCCCATTACTTAAAAACAAAATATACAATTTGAACATTTACTCTCCTAATGCAATGAAAGCCACTGTCCAATTAGTTATGTCAACAAAATGCATTCATGCAGTTCTAACAATGATGATTTATTGATTTAAACGTTAAAAAGGGACAGACAGGTCTTTGATTAAAGAAATGCCAATTACAATGGAGCGCTGCCTTAAATTTTTAAGTACAATAAACTTGGATGTTTCAGTCATTTCAACTTAAATGACATTAAACTGACTTAAAAAATTAGTTGAGTCTTGTATTACATAAAAAAAAAACTGCTTAACATACTTTGATGAGTTGAAGCAATGTAAAACGTGTCATAACTTATTGATTATGTCATTTTTACAGTGTATATGCAATTTATTTTAGGGAGTTTTCCACTAAATAACTAACCAAATAATATTTAAGTAATATTCACATTACTTTAACATTTTTGTACAAAAACAAATAATCTGCCCTGTAATACACTCACATTAGGGATATTTCATGTTTTTCCTGAAGTAACCAACTTAAATATAGTTAACATCCAGCTTAATAGTATGTACAGCTCCAAAATGCCTAATAGCCTACATTTATCGAGAAGAAAAGCTGCTTCGCATTGTTTTAGTAGTCCATCAAAAGCTGCAGTGCTCCAGCATAGACCCAATGTGAATGCTTTGATCAGCCATGTGCTTAGCCATTACTAGCCAAACGAATGACAGCTGCCAAATGTGATTTGTCAAAAGAACCATTGCTACAAAAGGTGTTTAATGGCATTTCAAGCTGCTAATGTTAACTTTCTTTTTAATTATACTTATTATTATAATTAAACTATATCACTCTGAATCTGATTTTATGTATTTGCCACATTTTTATTCACATTTTGTATCATTGTCTTGTTTTTGTATCTTTTTTTATTTATTTTATTATTTGTTTTTACAGAAGACTGAAGAGGAGAATGATGTTGTGTACGCACCTGTCATCACTAGAAGATGATCAAACCTTTTCTAATCAAATCAGCTGTGTGATCATATCAATATAGGAACCTCCTGCAACAAACCTGTTCACTTTAGGGATGGTGAGGATCACATGTAGCACTTGTTCTGACCAAAAAAATATATATATTTTTTCTTTTATATACATAACACACACAAAAAAGAAGGTTTTATTTTCAGCAGGATAATTCAGCCACAGTTTTGTAGTTACTTTGTACGATCAGGAAATTTCAGCAGGGACAAATTATCCAAATCATATGTCCCATCGTATGGCATTTTGTTTATGAACTGAGACTGTAAATCTCCATGTATGAAAGTGAGTTGAAGTGAACCTGGCCTGTTGTCCTATTTATTCATGTATTTATATGTACAGAAATGTGGCTTGATCGGTTTAGTGACAAACAGCTTCTGCATGAGCATGTGTCTATTACTGGAGGCTTGTGGTTGATGATTGTTTGTGAACGTGTGAATAGCATGTGGTTGAAGTGCTTTTCTTTTTCCATTTCTGCTCGCATGAACCTCACAGTCTGACTTCTGCTCTAAACAACACAGCTTCACTGTGAAATGCTGAATCTGACAGATAAAAGATTCTCACAAATCAAACATTGATACTGTGAGATCTTACTGTGTGGATGTAAGAGAGGAAATATGTGAAATATTGAGGTTGATATTCAAGAACATCTGCATTACCATATATATATATATATATATATATATATATATATATATATATATATATATATATCCATGACCTCACTGTGATCGTACTGATGAGCTCTGCTAGTTTCAGAAGTTATTTCCATAGTAAGAGTTATTTCTAAGAAGATTTATTCTTGACGTCAGACATTTTCTTTATAAAGATGTCCTCTTGTTGTCTGTCAGTGACTGGAGGTCATTTTAAGAATAAATGCAAATGTATCATTTATGGTTGTAATATTCATAGGAGTGTTTGATGGCTGTTAATAATTTAGTTTTCATCAGTTTAAGGGATTAAAGACCATTACCAAATATTTTCATCAGCATATACTGTTGCCTTCCAATGTTAAAACACAGAAGATTCACATTCAGCGCCATCTCGTGTCCTAACCAGGAATTCAGCTTTTCAAGTTTTCCCCTTTACCTTCAATATAATAAGAAGCTTTTAAAATGACACTGTGTTCAGGATTAAGTTGAGCCAGTTAATTTGAGTATACTGTAACACAAAATTGGAGTGTATTTTACAGGAGTATACTAACATTTTAGTCTTTTTACTTCAAAACTTCACATTTGATTCAACATGTTACTTGCCATTTCTTTGTAATTAATTGTCAAATTTACTACCAATGAGAAATTTGTTTCTACACCATTTTTTTTTTTTTTGTGTAAATATCAAATTTTGAATCCTAAAATAAAGTTTAAAGCACATGAAATCATCCAGAATGCAGAGGCACAATGATCGCTCTACAAACGTTAGCTTAGTTCATTTATTTCTGATTAACTCAAATATCTTCGTGACAAACTCAGATTCTAGCCAATATGAGTAAATCATCTTTAGAAAAGAAAACAGTTTACATGACTCAACATGAAGTTAAAAATAAAAAAGATACATGAAAAAAAAAAGTCAAAATATTCTTCTCGGCGTGCAAGGCACTTTTTCTCTATAACAGGCTCCTGGTACAGGCTTTTGAATTTGCCCAAATACTATTTTAATTCAATTTATAAGTACCACTTTATGTTTAGGAGTGTTCTGTTATCAGAGGTAAGCGTGCCAGAGTAATGTTCATGTGACAGAAGTGTACAGTACTAAGATAAATCAAGTCATGTAGTGATTTAACATCACGTAAGCAGAAATGAATGCTGAAATTTGGCAGTTAACAGCCACAAAACTATTTTAGGCTGCTAGTATTACAGCTCGGACATGGAAATAACATTTCTAACAATTTCCACAAACAGGCATCATGATACACTTTTAAATCTTGTTGTTCTTCTAACAAGAGCTGATATAGGCAGGTGATGAGCTCTTAGTTTGATCTGGTGACTCTGGGAACAGATGACATAACCGGGATCAAACATGAGTTTACTGGAAAAGTAAAAGTCTCATGGCAGGAGAGACCAGAGTCTTCAAGTGAAGGCGATCATTTCCATCACACAGTGATGTTTCACAGAAGGCAGAGTGTTACAAATTCGTTGTGATTCATATAACAAAGAAACACAAAGAAAAAAAAAACTATACAATTTTGCATATTTCAACAATAAAGACTTTTATGATAACAAACATTTGAGCAAAATAAAAATAAATATTTTATAACACATTTAAAATGTATTTAAAGCACCACTCAGATGCATAATACTGCAGCAGCCAAAAACACACAGATGGGACAAATGAAAGGAAAATCAAGGAGATGAGAGAAAATCTTCTGGAAGAATGTTGAATGAATGCTAAGACACATGTAACCACACATGTTTTGGTGGCCCAGCATCTTACACTTAAAGAAATAAAAGACACTTTATGTTGGTTTTTCCTATAATATGGCACCTGTCTGTACATAGACAGTACAAACAACAGTACAAAAATTCTAATTTAGCAGTTTATTGCTGCTTCTATCCACTGTTTCTTTCAGTGCTGTTATTATAAGTTCAAACAAAAACCCAAAGCATCTGTGTGGACAGTGAAGGTTCATTGACCTTAAAAGAAAATACACACAGCTTAGAGTAACATGAAAGTTAATGCTGCTGGTTGATCAGGGGAAGCTGGTTAAATTAGGTAATTTGATAATGTCAAGTTGCCATTACTAAAATAGTATGATGTATGACCTTAATTCAGCAGTTTCATGTTGTTTGACTGCTGCTCTTCATAAGCTTGTTTTGCAGTGTGCAACTTTGACAGTTCTTTTTCCCATTTTGAATCAAATGTAAACATTCAAATAAATACAATACTCACATAATCCAACACATGCATGCAGTATGCATGACGAACACTTTGTAAAGATCCATTTTGAGGGTTATATTAGCTGTGTAAACTTTGTTTATGCACTGTTTAAGGCAAGCGCGAGCTCCGGGGGCGGAGAGCGTGAGCATTTAAAGGGCCCGCAACCCTGAATCGGCGCATTTCTAATTATGCCCCAAAATAGGCAGTTAAAAATTTTTTAAAAAATCTATGGGGTATTTTGAGCTGAAACTTCACAGACACATTCAGGGAACACCTTAGACTTATATTACATCTTGTAAAAAAACATTCGATGGCACCTTTAAGATAAAGGAAATTAGTGTGTGTTTTGTACTGGGGCAAATGATGTTGGGGAAGCTTTTGGAAGTTTTAAAGTGCGTTATTGGTATTGAATACCTGAGGACTCGGCCGTTTTAAGACCTAACCCGTTCGGCAGTCGTCATCGGTGAGGGCGATAAGACAGTGCAGCAGTTAATTCCTCTTTATTCGATTAACTGAAGACCTGAGGTAGAATGCCAGCGCGTGGTTCAGGCAACGCTCTCCAGACGGCGTCAGAGACGAAGGATCAAACGAGCTCAGCAGACAAACACAGAAGCGATAGGACCGAGCACTTGTGGTCGTCTGTGCCAAGAAGATCCATCAAAGCGGCAGGTACATAATTCCTCTTTCAGTGCTGTACTCTTTCAATGGCTCTGCTCCATTGTAGTTCTGAATGGTGACGCGGTGTGCAATGACAGATGGGTGATTTTACCTCTCTACTTCCTGTGAAGTGATGCATCGATGTTCCCTTATTCCCTATGCCGTTCGCAGTGCCCTTCGAACTGAACACGTTCGCTCCCTTCGGAATGGAATCTTACTTAAGATGGCGAAATACCCTGTGAAGTCCACTTACGGTCGAATGGAACGCACCTTCAGTGTCTCAGGGGTTGACGGTTGGGTCGCTAGTAGGTGTTTCCATTACTGGTTGCCTAGTAACATTCACAGATGTCATTCTATGTTGTTCACATTAAAGTTTTCCTTCCACTAAAACATTCTGGAGGGAAAGATCACATTCAAATGGAATCAGTGCATGAAATGTATAATATAAAGGCCATCTTTGGCATTTAGGCTCTTTATAATAAGCAAGTCTCTGGCTATCAGGCTCCACGTATCCATTCAGACTCACATCCCGTATGAAGACCACTGCCTGGTGCAGGAGCTGTGGCTCAATGAGGTCAATTTCCAGTGGTACATTAGGCTGGAGTGAAAACAGGCACTAAGGCACTAATCATGTATCTGACAGGAGATGAATCGCGTCTGCTTCATTGTCTTCACTCATATTGGCATTAGCAGAGTTGAGAAGAGTTGAGTTTTGGGAGCAGAGTCGCTGGACACGCCTACATCTTGTTGCCAAATGTCACCATTACTTGTGTCACCAGCAGTTGGTGGCTCTTCATAAATTTGAAACCGAATATAATAAAGTCAGTTGTCACTGCCTGTTGTTGGAGGTTTTATTGTCAGTTCATTTAGGAGATGCACCATTAGCAGTGTCCATCCACAGTGTCAGTCTGCTTAGGGGACGAGTCTTCTACAATCCACCATCACCATCCTCCTGTAAGAAAACAGATTCACAGAACATAAAAGAAATGAAGAGGATGATTTTTCATAAATGCACAAAATACCAGATTTGAGTAGTGTCTGTTTAACCCTTTCAAGCATGAGTTTAAAATATTCTAGCTCACCCCCCAGAGTGAGTTTTTTTAAGGCGACCGTTATTTTAGAACGTTTGCCCTTATTGTTTCCATGGCGACGCATCTTGCATGTCACGAGCGCTGAACACAGTGATCCATCTGTCATACAGTGTTATTGTGGCTATTATTTTGTTTTTCCTTTTTTATTTAAAATATTCGCAAACTTGCTTACCATGTCATCAACTATATGATATTCCGATCCTCAAATATGTGTGAGTGAGTGTGTTTTGTCGTTTAAAAACCTTTATAAATGATCTTTATCTTGATCTATAATGCGAGATGGGCGCCGCCATCTTAGTTTGTGCTGCAGTTCACAGAGTTCTGTCAGTCTGATTTACAGCAGGTGAACTGATCAGTTTCTCCCAAAATATAAGTGGCAAGTGATCTGTGAGAGTAACCTTTATAGTTACTTAGGCCCATTATGTGCGTCTGATGTGAATAAATGTCAGCAAATAGACATCAGTGTGTATTTTATAAACTCTAAATGTATTGTTTAATGGTGCCTATGTGTATTTAAATGTCTAAAACCTTAAAAGAAACGTTATGTGGCTGAACACACTGCATAGCTGTGATATATGACAAGAGCTGCGCGCGTCCGTCTCGCAGCCAAAGTGCAAAAGCACAGTTTGAATCTGGCAGTTATGTGACGTCGCTGAACGTTCAAAATCCCATATGTGGGACCGTACTCTAAGCCGGCACAGTAATAAAAATCCCATTTGTGGAACCATACCGCTTGAAGGGTTAAGTCTGATGCCACGCATCATCATTTTCAAACACTCCCCAAAAGCAGATCCCAAAAGCAACAAACGGCGCAAATACACTCACTGCTTTAAAAAAAAATAAAAAATAAAAAAAAATATATCAAAAATCAACCTAACCATCGTCATATCAAAAACTCAGATGGTCAGACAGTGATTCGTCCTTAAATATATACAGTACACTCCAAAAGTTTGGAACCACTAAGATTTTTAATGTTTTTAAAAGAAGTTTCGTCTGCTCACCAAGGCTACATTTATTTAATTAAAAATACAGTAAAAAAACAGTAATATTGTGAAATATTATTACAATTTAAAATAACTGTTTTCTATTTTAATATATATATATATTTCACAAAGTAATTTATTCCTGTGATGGCAAAGCTGAATTTTCAGCATCATTACTCCAGTCTTCAGTGTCACATGATCCTTCAGAAATCATTCTAATATGCTGATCTGCTGCTCAAGAAACATTTAATGTGTACAATTGTACAAAATATTTGTGTACAATATTTTTTTTTTCAGGATTATTTGATGAATAGAAAGTTCAAAAGAACAGTGTTTATCTGAAATCTAATCTTTTGTAACATTATAAATGTCTTTACTGACACTTTTGATTGATTTAATGCATCCTTGCTGAATAAAAGCATTAATTTCTTTAATTTCTTTTCAAAAAAATAAAAATAAAAATTCTTACTGACCCCAAACTTTTGAACGGTAGTGTATAATTCTACAGAAGCTTTGTATTTCAGATAAATGCTGTTCTTTTGAACTTTCTATTCATCAAGGAATCCTGAAAAAAAAAGTACACAACTGTTTTCAACATTGATAATAATCATAAATGTTTCTTGAGCAGCAGATCAGCATATTAGAATGATTTCTGAAGGATCATGTGACACTGAAGACTGGAGTAACGATGCTGAAAATTCAGCTTTGCATCACAGGAATAAATTACTTTGTCAAATATATTTAAATAGTACACAGTTATTTTAAATTGTAATAATATTTCACAATATTACTGTTTTTTACTGTATTTTTAATTAAATAAATGTAGCCTTGGTGAGCAGACGAAACTTCTTTTAAAAACATTAAAAATCTTAGTGGTTCCAAACTTTTGGACTGTACTGTATATCACACTATTCAGGAAGCCCCCACCCCCAAAAAACGGCATCATGTGATATTTGGTTTGCATATAATTACAAACAATCTGCACACCTAATATGCTTGAAATATTGTATCGTAAGTATTAATAAGAGTATTGGTTACTGTTGTCCTTACTAGCCATTGCACTTTTTGTTTTCATATTATAGGTAATTTAGTTTATTCAGGAGATAAATGGTGTTTTATTATTTTTGGCACTGCCTCATCTGGCAATTAGTTTGCATAATTCAAATAATAATAATAAAAATGTTTTACAGTTTACATTTACATTACATAGACATGCTATAACACCATATGTTAAATACAAAAATAGATTTATATAATTAATTATATAATTACATAAATATATAAATGTATTCATAAACTGAAGAGAATTTGGAAATTTATAGGAAATTTCAGAAATAATCACTAAGAAACCATGTGAAATTAAATGTGAAATTTTGAAGTACAAAGACTGAAACAGTTTTTTCCATGTAAAATACAATAATAATCTTTTGTTGGTTTTACAACTTGGACTATTTTTTTTTTTTTTTACAGTGTAGTTCTTTTAAATATTCACTTTGCACAATCAGCTGTACGTAATACTTACAGTCTATAGTACTGGTGCATGGCTCCTGCGGCGACGGTAAACAACAGTAACAGCAGCAGCTGCAACCAGCAGCAGAACACCAACAACTATTGCTGCTACAACACCTGAAGACAGACCTGAATCTGGAACAATAGAGACAGACAGACATTATTACTGCATTTTAAAATTCCTCAAGGGAAAGTGTGATTATACTCATATGGAGTCAAATTAATGCCTTAAAGTTTTGCACAAAAATAAAGTTTTGCAAAACACAAAAAAGAATTGAGCAATAAAAAAAATGTTTTGCAAACAAAAATAAAGAATTGCAAAGGAAAAATAAAGTACTGAGCGGAAAAAAATAAGTTTTGCAAACAAAAATAATAAATTGCAAAATAAAATAAAGTAGTGCAAAAATAAAAATATAATCAATTACAAAAATCAATGACAGCTGTAATCCTATTTTATCTTTGCCACATATTTTTCATGCTCAAACCTACTAAATTATTTGCAACGCTCATTTTATTCTGCGTTTCAGTCAAGCGTGCGCTCACGATACCGGTTTTCTTTTGCGCTGCACTTTTCTGTGCGGATCTCTTTATGGCGCTGGTTTGACGTGGGGGTGGAGTCAAGAAACGGGGGCACGCCCCCGCGAAATGCATTGGAGGGGAACGTAATCGGCGACAGGTGAAATCATTCTTTGACATGGTTAAAAATAATGAATGGTTTGTTTTTGTTGGTTTGTTTAGCATATGTTGTCGCCGATATCAAGAAACGGGGGCATGCCCCCGCGAAACACGTCATCGGCAGGAGACGCAGATCACAATAGAACAGATCAAGCATAGAGACAGCGCATTTATTATAATCTGAAAACCACGCCCACCGGGGGGGAAACAATCCAACCGTCTCCAGGCTGCCTTCTTGTCTTTTCTGACTCATTACAAAAAACAGAACAATGCCTAAAAGGTGCTGTGTGTCAAGGTGTACAGCTAACAAGCTAAAAAACCCAGAAATAAGTTTTTATAAGCTGTCGACCCCAAAAAACGAATGTTTAAGGACACAAAAGTGGATACAGGCAGTGAGACAGAGCGCAACATAAGAAATGCATTGGAGGGGGTCGTAATCGGCGACAACATATGCTAAACAAACCAACAAAAACAAACCATTCATTATTTTTAACCATGTCAAAGAATGATTTCACCTGTCGCCGATTACGTTCCCCTCCAATGCATTTCGCGGGGGCGTGCCCCCGTTTCTTGACTCCACCCTCACGTCAAACCAGTGCCATAAAGAGATCCGCACAGAAAAGTGCAGCGCAAAAGAAAACCGGTATCGTGAGCGCACGCTTGACTGAAACGCAGAATAAAATGAGCGTTGCAAATGATTTAGTAGGTTTGAGCATGAAAAATATGTGGCAAAGATGTTTGCAAAACATTTTTTTATTGCTCAATTCTTTTTTGTGTTTTGCAAAACTTTATTTTTGTGCAAAACTTTAAGGCATTAATTTGACTCCATATACTCACCAATTACAGAAACAATGAAGCTCTTCACACTGGTGATGGTGACGCTGCGTCGACGACGACGCTGGATGCTGCTGTGACTGCTGGTGATCTTCAGTTCGTATTCTCCAGAGTCTGTGGTTCTGGTGTTCATGATGGTCAGAGATCCAGTCTGATTCACTTTAAGTCTGTCTCTGAATCTCTCTTCACACTGAACATCTGTACAGATCTTACTCTGATCTCCAGTGATTTCAGCGATGAGAATCTCATTAAAATGCCATGTCAGTAAATCTTTTGGGTTTTTCAATGCACCAGCATATAAAGTAACAGGTTCTCCCTCCTTCACTGACTTGGTCTTCTGTTCATCTCGTTCAGCAGCAGGAACACCTGAAACATATGATTATTACAATTATAGCTTCTCAATATATCCAACAACGTGGGGACACAAAGTAAATCAGGGCTTCATTATGCAGTATAGTCAGTTTCATTGACTATAATGCCAAACCAATTTTTTTAAATGACCCACTCACAATTTGAGTAATAGTATTTTTATTTTTAATTTTTTTGACACTGCAGCTAAATTTGGTTGTCAGTTTAGTGCTTAATCCCCTTCTCTACACACACACACACAGAGTTCAGTAAAATATGGGAGTGACAACCGCATTCTACAACCGAATTAACTCCTGAAAAATACAGTTAGTGACAACTGCATTTACAGAAATTCAATGCATGGTGTACAGAACTGAACTGAACAACCAGTTGTTAATGACATTTTCAAAGTGCACTGGAGATGTGCCTCTCTTCTGTATGCGTGGTGAATCACAGGGAAAGCAGTATGAGCATAGGCAGATTAACCATATGGTTAATTGACCACGTCCAGAGGGGCACCACACAAATATTTTTTTCTCCCGTAAGACAAGCAATGCATTCACAAATATCATTCAAGCCATATACTTCAGAATCAGAACATTCTAAAATTCCTGAATGTTTTGTTGAAAGTTTTCCCCCCTGTAATATCAGCAGATGTGAGTTTTTAGCTTTATTTTCAATTCAAAAACTCACAAAATTATGGCACTTTTCCACTGCGTGGAACGACTCAGCTCGGTTTGGTTCATTACAGCCCCCTTTACTTTTGGTCTGCATTTTCACTGCAGTTTAGTACCACTTCAAAGTGGGTGGGATTATAAGACTGATCGTATAGTTGTGCTGCCTCCACTGCCATGGATCCGCTCCTCGCCTACCAACAAGTCACTTTGTGCACAAACCATAATACAGCCATTTCTTTTTTCAAGTTGCGTGCAACGGTTGTTTAAAGCAAGTCGTTTAAAACAAGTCATGCAAATAAATGATACTGTGGTGGCTGTTACTGACTATTTAAATCTAGCAGTTTTGGTGTCTTGTGTTTCAAATCAAATGACACTGGTAATGACAATTCTCTCTGACCAATCAGTGATCTGCAGTGTTTACACATCACATTTAGTATCGGTATGGCACACACTCCACTGAGGTGGTACTATTTAAAGGCCAGCTGAAGTGTCTTGGAACGTGCAGAATTATTCAGTGTGTTGACGTAATTTCAACTGAAACAGGAAGACAGGGCGATATATCGAACAGCCCTGTCTCTTTTTTAAAATAGTGAATAGCGTTTCGTTTATGTTACAGCTCTGTAAAACCTCAGTTTCCTTCTAATCTCCATCTGTTTCTCCTCCAAATGGGTCCGATACCTTTTGTGGTCTGTTCTGACTAGCGCATATGATCCGCTCTGTGCTCTCCTGTCTCTGGACCAGAGCAGACTGTGCTCACACTCCGCCGGTCACTAACGTGAAAACGGACTTCCTTCCCATCAAAGGAAAACATATTTATACTGTCTGAATCGTTCCCCATTCTCTATATAGTGCACTATGTGCCATTCACCGTGTAGAAACCATGTAGATTTCTGAAGGATCAAGTGACACTGAAGACTGGACTAATGATGCTAAAAAAAATGCAGTTTTGCTTAAAGGTGCCCAAGAATGTTTTTTTTACAAGATGTAATATAAATCTAAGGTGTCTCCTGAATGTGTCTGTGAAGTTTCAGCTCAAAACACCCCATAGATTTTTTTTTAATTAATTTTTTTAACTGCCTATTTTGGGGCATCATTAACTATGCACTGATTTACACTCGGCCCCGCCCCTTTAAATGCTCACGCTCCCTGCCACATGAGCTGTCGACTATATTACAGGGCATTTACAAAGTTCACACAGCTAATATAACCCTCAAATGGATCTTTACAAGATGTTCGTCATGCATGCTATATGCATGCTTCGAATTATGTGAGTAAAGTATTTATTTGGATGTTTATATTTGATTCTCTATGAGTTTGAGGCTGTCCTCCGTGGCTAACGGCTAATGCTACATTGTTGGAGAGATTTATAAAGAATGAAGTTGTGTTTATGAATTATACAGACTGCAAGTGTTTAAAAAATGAAAATAGCGACGGCTCTTGTCTCCGTGAATACAGTAAGAAACGATGATAACTTTAACCACATTTAACAGTACATTAGCAACATGTCAACGAAACATTTAGATAGACAGTTTACAAATATCACTAAAAATATCATGATATCATGGATTATGTCAGTTATTATTGCTCCATCTGCCATTTTTCACTGTTGTTCTTGCTTGCTTACCTAGTCTGATGCTTCATCTGTGCAGATCCAGACGTTACTGGCTTGTGTAATCCCTTAAACATGGGCTGGCATTATGCAAATATTGGGGCGTACACCCCGATTGTTACGTAACAGTCGGTGTTATGTTGAGATTCGCCTGTTTTTCGGAGGTCGTTTAAACAAATGACATTTATATAAGGAGGAGGAAACAATGGAGTTTGAGATTCACTGTATGTCTTTTCCATGTACTGAACTCTTGTTATTCAACTATGCCGAGGTAAAATCAATTTTTGAATCTAGGGCAGCTTTAACAGAAATAAATTATATTTTGAAGTATATTAAAATAGGAAACCAATATTTTAACTGTGATAATATTTTACAATAATATAGTTTTTTTTTCTTTATTTTTGACTTCTTGCAAAACATAATAGTTATATATATATATATATATATATATTTTTTTTTTTTTTTTTTTTTTTTTACATTTGAGCCCCTGCCCCAGAGGAACTCTCTGCACATCCCTGCAGTTTTGTTTAATCGCTCCACAGAACAGAATCCCAACACATCTGTGACTTGTTTACATGATTTTAAGCAAATTGGAGCCAACTTTTGTGCTATTGGGTCAGTAGTTTGTGTACATCTTGGGAGTTCTGGCATGGAAACCCCATGTGCCTAGTACGTGCCTTACAAACTCAAACCTCAGTGCCTGTTGCCACCAAGTTTTGCTGCAGGTCTTTTGCAGTCACTTGAGGGTTTTTCTGAACCTGCCTGCTCAGAAATCTGGTTGCAGCCATTGACAGCTTCCTTTTTAGCCCGTCCAGGTGTGTAACCACTGTTCCTTTACATCTGAACTTGTGATGCTCCCATCAGTGTCTCTAGAACCATTTTGTGCTATCTTTGGTATCCGGTTCCTTGTTTGTGAAAGGCTTAAAGTGTTAGTTCACCCAAAAATTTAATTTCTGTTATTAATTTCTTGCCCTCATATCGTTTCTTAACCCACAAGACCTTCATTCATCTTCGGAACACAAATTAAGATATTTTTGATGAAAACCGAGAGCTCTCTTCTTGCTAGCATTGTTTTTATGTACAGTACTTGTCCACAGTCTCTGTTGATATTGAAGTAGTTTCTAGTTGTTCCCAAAAGCTTGCTTTTGATGAAATTTGATGGTAACACCAATACCAGTTGTTTAAGGCAGTGTTGGTACAAACCTTACATTGGGTGGTGGTCTAATAAATTTGTTAATATGCATTGTGGCACATCTTAGGTACACATGTCTGGTAAGAGAGCATTTTCATGTTTTTTTTTCTTACACTGTAGTAGCTATTAGTACACTATTCTTAAGAAATATCCAATATATTCTGAATTCTTTGTTGTTTTTGTTAGTTATTTTTACTGTGGGACTGAAGTTTAAACGAATTCAGTCAAATGGTCCATATAACTTGCTTTTTTTTTTAAATATTAAATGACTCACCATGAACAGCAACACTGAAGGTCTTTTCACTGATGCTGCTGCTGAAGATCTGTAGTTTATAACGTCCAGAGTCTGTGGTTTTGATGTTCATGATGGTCAGAGATCCAGTCTGATGATCCAGCTTCAGTCTGTCTCTGAATCTTTCATCACACTGAACATCTTCACAGATCTTACTCTGATTTCCAATGATTTGAGCGATGCGAGTTTCATTGAAATACCATCTAACTCTGTCTTGTTGATTTGTTTTAGCATCAGTGAGTAGAGTGACTGAGTCTCCCTCCATCACAAACACATTTGTATCAACATCAGAAACACCTAAAAAAAATGAACAAATAATAATAAATCTAATTTTGGGACAGTAAAACAAAAATGTATAACAGAAAAGTGCTGTTAAAATGTTTTTTCTACTGATCATAAAGATTGACTCTTAGACCCCTGATGAATATTAGACCACTGAAGTAGTGTTGTCAAAAACATTGATATTTTCGATACATATCAGGGCTCCAGACTAACATATTTACTAGGGGCACTGTAGCCCCTTACTGAAAATTTTAGGAGCACAAGCAGAAAATTTAGGGGCACACCTTAAAGGGGTGGTTCATTGCAATTCCACTTTTGTAACTTTAGTTAGTGTGTAATGTTGCTGCTTGAGCATAAAAAGTATCTGCAAAGTTACAGCACTGAAAGTTCAATGCAAACGGAGATATTGTCTTTTAAAGTTATGGCAGTTTAATGGCATGGCGTTTTCGGACGCTTCAGCGAATCACAATACACTGGGCCCGCTAACCAATCTGAGCACATTGCGTATTTAAGGACTTGCTTCAAGGAACCAGGAAGTCAAACGATCCGTTCAGATGACAATGGAAACAGAGGTGTAGAATAAAAGGAAAAATATATGAAAAAAAACCAAAGCATTAAGACATGTTAAACTGCGCCCCAAAAACATAATCAAGCCTAGAAAAAACAAAACAAAAAAAAAACACTGAACCACCCCTTTAAATCGAGCTGCAGCACCGTTATTCACATTTCCCCCCCATTTTGAATGCATTACTGACAAATGACTTGGTGGGCAATTCCATGCAAATGTCAACTTTACCATGAAAAAAAAAAGTTTTAACCAAAAGAACAAAACCCTTTTTAAATTGTCCATTTAGGTCTGTAATATACTGTAATAATGTGCTCTAACAGAAATTTTAAGAAAATTGCCTTGTTTATCCACAATATATGTGGTAAGCAACAATGCTTAAATTAAATTTTCAACCAACCATATTTCATGCTTTCAAAAAAGGGATCAAAGACCCACCCTTTTTAAACTTTATTTTAACAGTAAGCATTGTGTAGAAAGATGGAGGCATGCCTGAGAAATAAATACACTCATTTAGTCATAACAGCACTGCCTGTTGAATTTATAAGGGCTGGAATAAAGAGGTCATGACGCTTCAGTGCTCTGTCACGTCCGTAACGTTTTAAAGATTAAGTTTATGTCATATAACAATTATAAATGCAAATAACTTGAAACTTTATATGCAAAGCTAAATTATGTTTATGCTTATTAGGATCAACAATTAATTTCACTACGTTGCTCTGAACAACCATAATAAGCGTTACGGACGTGACCGTTACGGACGTGACCGTTACGGACGCTTCATATTAAATCAAGTTTGCTTCTTTATATCGCTGTCATCTGTTTCAGGCTTATCATATCAGAAAATATCCAATAATCGCAATACTCTTTGTGCTTTGTTAGTTTTAATATGAAAAAGGTTTAACTTTCAAATTCAGTCGATTTTATAACAAAATTCAAGCAATAGATGTCGCTCTTTAATAGCCTATGGCGCGTGACAGATTAGCTACTGCAGCGCCTGTAAGCGGCGGATCAGGCGCACATGAACCGATCTTCTCTTCCTCTTGGCAGGTGGGCGTACACGGTGCGAATTCTGATGGTCGGAAGAGTTTATCTGAAGAGGTGATATATGACACGATTTTTCGACCTGCCGATTTCCGAAGCAATCGCACAAAGTTCAGTGTGTGTATGTGTGTGTGAGCATGCAAGCGGAGCGCGAGCTCAAATCAGAATAGCCTTTGACATGCTGGATAGAAAATAGGCCTATGTGAAATAAGGTTTTTTTTTTTTTTCTCGAGTAGTTGTTCAAGCCATAAGTGTACTAATCACATTGATTAGTTGATTATTCACATTCACACACATAGGGCTTGCCATAAAGAACCGGCAAAAGAAATGATTATGAATTTGACCAAAAAAAAAAAAAAAAAAAAAAAAGAGACATTTTAATTTTTTTTTTTTTTTTTTTTTTTAAATAATCTAATGTTTTCTAAATCAGTGTCGGCTGCAAAGTGTTGACATTGGTGACTCTCATCATCTTCGCTGTGGATGTGCAGAATGCACTTTTCATTACATAATAAGAGAGTAGCCCATTTCTTTTCGTTTTTAATTATTTAGTTTAAAAGAAGACATTTCGAGCTTTCTATAGATATTTTTCTCGTGTCTGTGAGGCAAGCAGCCTATACGCTGAGTTTCGGTTCATTTATAAGACGCGCTCCAGATCAAGTGATCGCGCCCGCGCATCCATATTTGCTGCTTATTTATTAAATCAAGGCAGTTGGTTGATGAAACATTGATTAAAATTAAGATACAATTTTTACAAAACGAAATTCACTTTAAAGAAGGCTTTCTACAAAACAAAACTTAATGAAGCGATCAAAATCATGTCTGACCTACTCCATGTCTCCAGATGTAATGCGCATCTTATTCTATCTTAGTCATGCTGTTCACTTGTCTTAATAAAATAGATGAAATTAAAAATAAATATTATAATATGGTTATTTAAACATAAATATGAAATTAAATATGTTTTCTTTAATGGCTACCAATACGTATAGTACAGTACAGAGAAATGTCATGTCTTGATCAAGAGCGGATCAAGCATGTTGTGTCAAGCAGTGTGTACCATGACAGGGTTGTCTGAAGATGATATTTTACAGCGGATCGCCCAAGAGCTACAGTTATCAGGTTAAAAAATTTATTATGCTTCTATTAATTAAGCAATCCGACTCGACTCATGATCCACTCTTGATCACGACATGACATTTCTCTGTACTACTGTACTTTGGTAGCCATTAAAGAAAACGTATTTAATTTCATATTTATGTTTAAATATGCCTATTATAATGTTATTTATTTTTTTTAATTTGCGCAATACATCTGGAGACATGGGGCCCTACGATCTAAACGCAAAGTGTAAAGCGCACGGCGTGTCCAAATCCACTTTTGCTATTTTAAAGACGGAAAAACGGTCCGTGCGCCGGGGTGCATTTTTGAAATGGGTTGTCCCTATTCTCTTAATGAGTAATGGGCGTAACGTTCAATAAACCAATCAGTGTCATCTCCCATTCCCTTTAAGAGCGAGATGCGCTCGCGCCATGGCAGATTGCTATTTACATGGCGGAATTTGTTGGCGGAAAAGCTGGAAAAGCCACATACAGCCACCCCAGACCTAACGCCAGCGGAGGACATCTCCTTTATTATGCCTCCTCCGTCTTTCGATTTTTTGGCCGAGCAGGTACTCAATTTGGCTGAACAATTCGAAAATGCGTAATATTATAAAATACACTGACTTAAACACACCGATTCAACTGAGGAGTTCAACGAGTGATGTTTTGCTGAAATTACCTGTTAAGTGGCCAGTCAATCTTTCAGTCATCTGCGTTGGATGCAGGCTTTCAAATAGCTCCGCGCGATGAGTATTGGCACGATTGTTCAATTAATTAGCCTATTTCGTTCATCATTATAACTATTAATAGGCTGAATTGAAAATAGGTAGCCTAATTCTAATACACGCAATGATTATTCATCATTACATTTTTATATTTATGTAGCCTACACAATAATATTCTTTTACACTGTAATCCTTTTGTTTTTAATATTTGGCATGTTTGTGTGATGCGCATCCCTGTGTGTAATAAGCAAAGTCAACGCGCACTGTGGACGCGCCCAGAGGCGCAGTTTCTACCAACGCGCTCTAACAAAAAAATATTGCGCCATTGACTTTAGACTAGGTTTGAGTTGGTCTATGGCGCAGTCTATTTTCAGCTCCTTAAAATAGCAATGCGCCGGCAATGCGCCTGAACACACCTCTTTTTTAGACCAGCATGCCCATAGGCGCACTAACTGGCGCAAATGCATTTACTAATTTAAGGACGTGGCGCTGAACGGGAAAACGCGAACCGCGCCGGACGCAAACTAGCAAACACACTTGCGCTGCACCTTGCGTCGCATTGCGCCGGGTGTATTATGGGGCCCATGGAGTGGGTCAGACATGATTTTGATCGCTTCATTAGGTTTTGTTTTGTAGAAAGCCTTTCTTTAAAGTGAATTTTGTTTTGTAAAAATTGAATCTTAATTTTAATCAATGTTTCATCAACAAATTGCCTGGATTTAATAAATAAGAAGCAAATATATTCATGGATGCGCGGGCGCGATCACTTGATCTGGAGCGCGTCTTATAGGCTAAATGAACCGAAACTCAGCATAGGCTGCTTGCCTCACAGACACGAGAAAAATATCTATAGAAAGCTCGAAATGTCTTCTTTTAAACTAAATAATTAAAAACGAAAAGAAATGGGCTACTCTCTGATTACGTAATCCGAATGAAAAGTGCATTCTGCACATCCACTGCGAAGATGATGAGAGTCAGCAATGTCAACTGCATCTTTGCAGCCGACACTGATTTAGAAAACATTAGATTGTTAAAAAAAAAAAAAAAAAAACAATCAAAATGTCTCCTTGCTGTTTTTTTTTTTTTTTTTCAACTATAGTCAATGAAGGGAAAAAAAAAACTTATAGGCCTATTTTATCTAGCATGTCAAAGGGTAGGCTATTCTGATTTGAGCTCGCGCTCTGCTCGCATGCTCAGGCTCACACACACTGAAAAATCGGCAGGTCGAAAAATCGTGTCGTATAGCCTATCACCTCGTCCGTGCGATTTTCAGATAAACTCACTCGTGACGTGGACATACGATCTTCTGACCGTCAGAATTCGCACTGTGTAGCCTACACCTTCCTTTACAGAACGAAATATGAACATCAAAAGGTAGGCCTATACAGTACAACTTATAGAAGAGCATTGTGTCTCATAGGACACTTCCCTCGGGAATTGGGATGTCACGTTTTTACCTGTTGGTTAAAAAATGAATGGCCTAGCCTTGATCACAATCCGTTTGAAATAAAGTTTGATCATTTTGACTCAAGACTCCGCTTTAAACTGTGAAACTAGCCGAAAACCGTGGGTTCATTCATACACAAAACTGACATAATTGCGATTGGCAATAGTGTAGGCTACGTCAATCGGTCCACCTGTGGGGAAAACTTGCGATTTTAAACTGCTTTATGATAAACATTAATATTTGTCAATGTATTTTAGCAAGCAGTTCTGTAAGAAGGAAAATCATGGTCTCTAAATTGATTCTTGAACGCACACGCTTGTCAACATGAGAAATAGGTCTAATCCATAACCTTTTGCAATACGGAGTATAAAGTTGTAAAAAGTTTAGTAAAAAGTTAATAAATTGTGGGGTCTTACCATACTGGTATCCCAGATTTCAATATTTGGTGGTTTAAATGCCTGCTTGAGGTCTCCGTGAAAGTTTTAAAGCAGTTTTAAACCAGTCTTCTGTGCCGCTTTCAGACCGGTCACGTCCGTAACGGAAAACTGTCACATCCGTAACGTTGTTTTTTCCTCATTAATGCGAACACGAAAAATGAAATAAAATTATTATTTCATGCTCTGTGGAGAGCCAACCCTTCTTCATTCGGTGGGCAGTATTACTTTTGGTTTGCTCAATGTAATTTCACAGAATTCGTAAAAAATATGTTGTCACCCAAAACTTAGTGACTTTTTTTGTCACGTCCGTAACGCTGTATATTTTCCTCATCTAAAATATAAAACAGTTGTATAGTCTGACATTTTTCTAATGTCTGGACTCCTTTAGTATGGGATTATGAATAGGCCTATACAAATAGACGGTTCAATATGTTGCTATTAAATGCATTCTTAGAGCGTTTATATTTCAAGTTTTGACTCCAAATGTCACGTCCATAACGCTGGAATTGCCCTGGTAATAAATAGACTTACAGAAATTACAATGTGCAATCTTAGTTTGCAAGGCTCCAGATTAACATTTGAGGACAGCATTATTATTCAAAATGTCTAAATAATAATTCAAAAGCAAAACGATATATGAAAATATATATTAGGCAGTGGAAACGGCAGCCACCTACTGGTTAGAATAGCAATTTAATGTCTTTTTTATTTTTAAATAAGTGTGAGTTTTCCTACATGCTGAAACTTTTAGTTTTAAAAATGGGGGTAATCTATGAAGGCTCAACAAATAATGTTTTGGTCATCACATTAAAAAATAACATTTAAATACGATATTAAAGTTTTGAAGTGCTGGAAAAAGATGTGTAAAGCACTTGAAAGCATTGTACTATTCCTGCCTAAATTCCATGGTTACAGTTAGTGTTACTACATTAAATCCATGGCGAATGTTGTTAATTTGTTGACTGAAAGCCCTCTATAACTTGTTCATTCATGGCATGGTGTTTCTCCAGGTTTCCACATCAGTGCTGTTTGATCTGATCTCTGAACTAGATCTCGCAGTGATGATATTAATTCTATTGAGAATTCAAATGCTTTCTTTACTGGATCTCCCAGCTCTGGTTTTTAACAGCGTCGCGTGATCAAGATTGGCTCGTCAGTAGCTTGCACCTCGGGCTGCACTGACATTGGTCAAAAACTGATAAACGGTCCGTGAAGCACAAATGAGTAACGCAGTTTCTTTCCTCTTTCATTACATTTGCCATTTGATGTTGGGCAACTTTATGAAAAAATTTATTGCACCGGCAGAAAAAAATAGTTGCAAAATGAGACCATTTAGTCGCAGTCTGGAGCCCTCCTTTTCTGCAGTATCGAAACACTGATACTAGCTGTGCATTCTCACTCTCCTCTCTGACAGTGAACTGACACACCAGCCTATGTACTCAAAATGTGTCTCTGACTCTCATTTATATAGTTAACTATATTCTAAATAAACTACAAACAAAAAATTCTATATTTCTTTTGTTATTGCGTTCTTTCTTAATTCAAACTTACAAAAAACATTAAAATGTATACAAAAACCAATTAGATTAATCATAATAAAGTCTGTTACAATAAAGGATTAATAATATGCATTTAATTTATACAGTGAAGAATATGCAGTGCTATTTTACATTTGTTTACTTTATTTCTGTACTTGAAAACTAATAAACCTACATAAAAAACACTTTATTTCATTTTATATGTATCTTTGTTCAGTTGTATTTAAGTAGGTCTGCTGAATGTTAAATGGATCTAATCGATGTTCATTAGAAATTGTTTGATGATGCAGCAATAAACCTGCTAGTACAATTTAATGCAGGTGTTTTTGAACTTTGCTGATTTAAAACATGATCAAAATACTATCGGTTTTAATGGAAGTGACACATATCGGTATCGGCCAATAATTGTTTTTTTAAATCATTTTCGGCCCCAAATAAATACACAGTTATGTCAAAATGCACATCTTGGGCAAGCCAAATAAACCTGCTGCTGTCTGTAATGTTGATCAAAGAGAAAATTACTCGCTGCTTTTGACTGAACAACTTTTGTAGCTTCAATCATAAGTTGTATTTAATTTTTACGATGAAGTCTATCCAGTGTTATTTTACATTTGACTAATTTCTGTAGTAGGCCTATTTTTTACCTAAATACTACTGTGCCCACTGTACCCACCTAAAACACTTAAAGCCATGTTTATTTCATTTGTCTCTTTATTATTTACAATTTATTTGTTCTTATTTTATTAGTTTATCTTTTTTTGTAAATTTAGTTCAAAGATTCAAATAAAGCCACCCTCCATGTGCTGTGTAAGCTATTACAACAAAAAACCCAAATTATCAAAAAATTATGAGATAGTAAAAATATCTGTATGGCAGTAATATATGGACGTTTTTCCCGTGATATTGAATATGGTATTGAATATCGATATTTTTCCAAGGTATCGTATCGAAGTTGGAAATAATTCAAGTGCTGAACATTAATTTATTGCCATTTTCCAATACCTTAAGTTTTGCATACATTTATCAAGTTATATTTTAAAATGGTAAAATCTCACTTTTTCAAAAAAAAAAACTATCATACACACTCACCAGTGACATCCACACTGAAGCTTTTAACACTGCTGCTGCTGATCTGTAGTTTATACAGTCCAGAGTCTGTTTTTCTGGTGTTTGTGATGGTCAGAGATCCAGTCTGATGATCCAGCTTCAGTCTGTCTCTGAATCTCAATTTACACTGAACATCTGTACAGATCTTACTCTGATCTCCAAGGATTTGAGCGATGAGAGTGTCATTATAATACCATCTAATTCTGTCTTTTTGGGTTACTTTAACACCAGTGTTTAGAGTGACTGAATCTCCCTCCATCACTGACACCGACACTTCATCTGCATCAACACCAGATGCACCTGGAGAAAAAAAACAAAAACAATTATAAATCACATCTGTAAGACTGGCAGAAAAAAACAACAGGAAAGTGCTGTGATTTTTTTTTTCTACAAAACATCAAGCTTGTGAGCAGAAAAATATGTCTGGATTAATAATGTAGCTATATAACACATGCAAACAAACAGCCAGCAGAACATCACTGATTTACATATTCACTCATCAAACATACATGTGTCTTTCACAGAAGATCTGAACACCCTAAACCCACATCCTGATTCATCGAATGCAATCCATCGATTCATATTTTCATAGACTCACCACTGAGCTGGCAAATAACCTAATGGTGTTTTCCATAATATGGACTCAAATAATACTTTTTCTCGTTTTAGTTATCTTGATTTAGTGTTTTTTTTTTCTCAAAATACAAGTTGAAGCAAAATGTTGACTTGTGGAAGTTATCAATGTCTTTGCTTTTGAATGAGATATTCAGTGTGGACATTTTACAGATATTCAAAATTATATTTTAGCTTTCATTCAGACAGAGATTTCAAAAACATTCATAAATATGTAGAGTGCTTACACTTCCCAACTTTATTCGGGATATCCCAAACACAACCCCCACCCCCCTCTCAAACAAAAAACTGCCACTTCGGTAAAGTTGGTTTTATATTCGCACATTCGCACATCCGTATTCAATAGCCTTGTTAATCACACTACATTGGACATTCAGTGGACATTCACAAGTAAATATGCCATTAAAACAATACTTGCCTATTTTGATCGACTGTGAAAAATGTTGTAAGTTGACAATCGTTGGTTGTCAATATCATGTCGCTGCTTAAAATTCGCAAACATTAATTTATTGCACATTTATTGGAAAGTCTGAATTTATCAGAAGTCCGAATGTGCGAATATAAAACCAACTTTACCGAAGTAAAACTGCCTCACTGGATTTCAATGAGTAAAACAGAACGACGAATACATTATTTAAAAGTATGTTTGCGGTTTTAAATTATGTAGGCCTATTCGTCGTTCTGATCATTCATATGTTAATCTAAAACAGTGACCTAGATTCTCTAAAAGCGTAGGGCCTACGCCATTTTAAATCATTCTCATTTCAGTGTCTGCAACCTAGAAATAGACGGGATTAACATACCAACATGCAGAACATATGCATAAATCTGACTCTGTCTGTTTCATCTCATCTAAAAACTGCAATAGCTTCAAGTAATGCATTTCTATCATGTGTAAAGTGCGTCACAGCACCATTTGTTTTTATCGTTTATGGAAGAGAGTAGGCTATAACAAATAAATGTCTTACCAAACACGACGAATGCACACAAGATCCAAATAAAGACCTTCATTTCCTCCTCTTATTTACCGAAAAATTAAAGCAGATAAAGATGTCGTCGTTCAGGTGCCGCACCCATGGCCGCACCCTGCTGCCCAAGTGAAAGTGAAAGTTCGTTTCGACGCCAAATAACTTAGTTAACTTGAATAATAGATTCAGTCACAACACATTCTCATTCGAGCACTTAGCCGGAGTTTTAACAGTGTTTTGCCGAAAACACTTGGTGAGATCAAATTGACCGGTGTAGCAGCCGATTCTGTTCCCTTTGGAATGTATGTTCCCCCTGCTGACAGCGCATGCGTCATGAAACACCGCTGGATGAACGGAAAGCGAAGGAGGACAAAAATATTGGCGCTTTAAATGTCTTGCACTGTAGCATAATAAAATAATTCTCACAGTCCAGTTTTATTTCTGTGAATTGAATTAATCTTGAACTTGTTCATAGCTTATGTATTATGCATGAATTTAGTTTATTATGCCTGAATTTATTCAGTTGAATTGTGCCTGCTACACAAATTAGCTTATGTCCATGCTGATGTCCAAACTTGATGCCTAATATTACTGCCTTTTTATTTTTTAGCTTTATTATTATTGCAACATTTGATTCTGTTCCCTTCAGAAACTGTGTTCCCCTTTACACAAGCACAACTGGATGTACGGGAACCCAAAAGGTTCAAAAAGTATGTCTTTTTCCCCAAAACTTGAAGGTGGTGGGTTTGTTTTTTGTTTTTGTTTTTAGAAGCAAGATTTTCCCATCTGTCAATTCAATCTTTATTCCTTTTCCAATTTAAAACGTATTACTGATTTCAATGTCATGTTTATTAAGGCTTTGGTTAGTACAGATAAGCCTCTACTGCAGGCCTGTTTGAACCACAGTGAGGTCAGGGGTGATTTTAATGGCAAATTTTATAAGAAAAATAATTTTGAAGACTGATTTGAGTAGGTATAAGAGTTCACCCAAAGTAAAAAATTAAGGGGAAAATAAAACTCAAACTCCAAGAACAAAGGCTTCATAATTGAGTCATTTATTGTATAAAACACATTTGTATTCATTCTCTGTGGATGGATTGCCCACACATTTTAAGTGGAACCACCACCTGCAGTAATCACAGGCAATCTGTAAAAATAAGAGTAACAATAAACAGTTTTAAAGCAATGGTCCATTCATTATTACTTGATGTATGCTACAAACCATAAATGCTCTTACCCAAATAACCTTTTCAGAGTCAAATGTTTCTGCCTCTCCTCCAGTGTCTTTTAATGTTTCTGTCTCTTCAGAGTCTTTAAATGTTTCTGTCTCTACACAAAAGTGGCACAGTTCACTTAGGTCATCTATGAGGTACAGTACACCACTAATGAAGGTGATGCACACCAAAAAGCACATCAGTGGCATTCATGAGTTTAAAGCCATACCAGATTGTCGTTACAGCATTAAAGCAATCTCCATTCTGAACCATGTTATGTCTTGTGGCTCACTGGAGAAGTCAGTTGTAGAATTTTGCAGAATGTGTTCTGCAATCTGAAGTAATAAGACAAATTAACCTTAAAGTATTGTACCATTTTAATGAACATTTAATAATTTTATATAATGCTATTTCACACCTTCAAAGCAAACACGTCACATGACATGAAACGCCACTCTGAAGAGGGTGAGGTGATTGATTGATTTCATTAGTGCCCTTTGAAATTATACCTATGTTAATTTTGTTAAGAATGTTATATTGCACCCTTGCATCTTGCATGTGAAAAATATTAAAGGCGGCAATAATGACAACATATAGTTTTATCCATATTTATTTATTCATTTTTATTTCATATAAGGAACAAAATGTAACATAATATCTGTTTCCCTTGTGAAAATAATTTGAGGAACTCAAATTTTATCATGTGAACATTGTTAATACATTTTGTATACTGTATTATATCATAAACGTCATCTCTGTATTTTTGCAATAATAATAATGCTAAAAAAATAAAAAGGCAGTAATATGAGGCATCAAGTTTGGACATCAGCATGGACATAAGCTAATTTGTGTAGCAGGCACAATTCAACTGAATAAATTCAGGCATAATAAACTGAATTCATGCTTAATACATAAACTATGAATACGTTCAAGATTAAATCAATTTACAGAAATAAAACTGGACTGTCAGAATCATTTTATTATGCTACAGTGCAAGACATTTAAATGTAGCGCCAATATTTTTGTCCTTCTTCGCTTTCCGTTCATCCAGCGGTGTTTCATGACGCATGCGCTGTCAGCAGGGGGAACATACATTCCAAAGGGAACAGAATCGGCTGCTACTTTCTTTTACTGTCTATGGCTGCTACACCGGTCTTGCCGAAGACTAGTGATGTTACTTTCTTTGCCGAGGTGTGTCGAGAAAATACCGAAAGCTTTCAGTGAAGCGCCGCGTATCAAGGCTTGAAGACTTCGGTAAAGTTGGTTTTATATTCGCACATTCGGACTTCTGATAAATTCAGACTTTCCAATAAATGTGCAATAAATTAATGTTTGCGAATTTTAAGCAGCGACATGATATTGACAACCAACGATTGTCAACTTACAACATTTTTCACAGTCGATCAAAATAGGCAAGTATTGTTTTAATGGCATATTTACTTGTGAATGTCCACTGAATGTCCAATGTAGTGTGATTAACAAGGCTATTGAATACGGATGTGCGAATGTGCGAATATAAAACCAACTTTACCGAAGTGGCTTGAAGTACGTTTACGCGGCCTCGTAATTCGGTGTCGTGCCGAAAATTCATCGTCTGCCGAAAACTGACTGCTAACTTGTAAAAAGCATGGGGAGTCGACTCCAAAAGAGTCGATTCCTCGACTCTGAAAAGCCCCAGAGTCGGTGTCGACCCTGTTGCTGTGTCCGGAAACGCTCACTTGTTTACTGATTCTCGAATCCATAGCCTTCATAATGCATGGCAGTGAAGTGTATGGTTAAGTGCACTAAGCAAGGAGTGAACGAAATGAAGCGAGGAATTCAGACACTGACGAATCGCGTCAGAGAGCTGTTGCAGAAACTTTGTCACAAAGCTTACTTTAGAAATAGATAACAGTCAGAGTGAATTTGTAATTATACATACCTCCGTGTCAGCTTTAGTAGCCTGATGGTAGCTTATATTATTGCAATAAATATAGATTTGATTTTCCATAGTTAACCGTGTTCATTAAACTAACCATACATAAAAATAATTTAAAAAACTCCCATCAACAGTCAATGGTCAAGAGCTCAACTAAAACAAACCCTGACCTCGATGATGGTAACTTAAAAATTGTGATTTTCTCCTTTGGTGATTCTGCTTGTTATCATCAGGTGTCTTCAATAATGCTCAATCATCACTCAATTAATCACTTATTTATCTCATTAATGCTTCAGTGGATGGAATAAAAATATGGCAGGACTTTTACTCTTTGACCCCTGGATTACCCACCTCTGATTATAGTCAGACTCATTTTTATGTTGAAATTATGAATATTTCGGAGCCATTTAAATTATGAATACCCCAGACTGGTTGCTGGCCCCTGCCTGCACCCCAATGAAAAAATCCTGGCTCCGCCACTGTAAATAAGTGTAGGCCTACATGTATGCATTTTTTATGTATTGTATTAATTTTTATTATCTCTCGTGTCCAAGCACTTTTAAGACAATGATCGTGCGTTTAGCGCCATCCCCCGACCATTATAATGAGATTAATTAATTAAAGAATTCCTGCTTTCTCGTTTATTTAATTCTGACATAATATTCGACCACAGATGTTTTTCGTGACTTTTCTCTAGGTAAAATTAGGTATCGGCAATTAGCAAAGTTGTAATTAGTAGGTGGAAATTGATTTTTTTTTTCTTCACCGTTATTTCTAAGCCTTAACTGGCGCAAAATAAAGTGTATCACAGATCACATCAGGTCATCTGTAATGTATCTGCTTGTTTACACTCTTTAACCACCAGGTGGTATTGTGAGCAAATGAAGCCTCGAGAAATGAACCCTTTTGTGAACCACTTGGCTAAAAGCTTCAATGCTTCATGAGGCTTCATCTCGCCATCACTGCATTTTACAGCATACAGTTTACAGTGCAGACTCGGAGTAAGCCATGTTGTGGTTAGCTTAACATGCTACATGCACTGTACTGTGTTTCCTTGTGCCCTAAAACTCTCTAATTATCTAAATACAAGGGGGTAAACATGAAACTTGTGCACCCTATTATTATTTGTTACGGAAGCCTCATATATCTTTTAATCTTTTGATCATTATGATATGAAAATATGAGTTTTTGATTTGGCAAGGCAAGTTTATTTTGTATAGCACATGTCAACAACAATTATCAAGGTAATTCAAAGTGCTTTACATAAAACATGGAATTTATGGAACCGAAAATTAATCAGGATGTTTTATAAACCAAAAAAAAAAAAAAAAAAAAACATTGTTAACCTTTTTTTGTTTAACTTGTCAATGTTTTATATTTTTATTATGTTAAGTTGTAAAATGTTCCATATTAAAAAAAAAAAAAAAAAAAAATGCATTTGTAAAATTATTGTTTTTTTTTATCATGTTGTATTAATTTGAGTTATTTTTCTAAATAAAACCTTTTATATTTAATGGATATATTTGGACGGATTGTCATTTATGAGAACCTGTTATATTTAAGTGAAAAGAATCCTTTAGCCATTATTTTGTTGTCTATTACATTACAGTATAAATGTAGTCATTCATTAGCTGTATATTTGATGACTAGTCTACTCTTGGGTTATGGTTAGACATCTATTAGGTTTTCACTGACAGCCCAAATTTTACCTCGTTTTAGCCTAGGTGGCTGGGCTAAACTATTTTTATTTATTCTGTTTTAAAGTGCATATTGCATGTTAGAGTAATATATATAAACAATATATTTGCATATATCTGAAGTTAAAAGAATTGGCCTATAGTTAATCAGGATAGAGTGGTATTTCCCCAGGCAATAGGTAGCCTACCACAATCTGGATTAATCTGACTAAGCTTCAGGTATCACATGACCCTGTCGCCGGTTCACCACTGTTCCTTCCTTGGACCACTTTTGATAGATGCTGACCACTGCAGGCCGGGAACAGCCCACAAGAGCTGCAGTTTTGGAGATGCTCTGACCCAGTCGTCTATAGCCATCACAATTTGGCCCTTTTCAAACTCACTCATTTTTCCTGCTTGTCCATTTTTCCTGCTTCTAACACATCAACTTTGAGGACAAAATGTTCACTTGCTGCCTAATATTCCACCCACTAACAGGTGCTGTGATGAAGAGATAATCATTGTTATTCAATTCACCTGACAGTGATCATGATGTTACACCTGATAGGTGTATTTGTGTACATACATTCAGATCAATATGTATGTGCAATATATATGTACACAATAAAGGATAAACTTTGTGAAAATGTTTCTATTTTTGCCTTCATTTATATATATTTTATATGTATCAATATATAGCCATACATCAATGCATATATTGCAGTATATTGAAAAGTAGAAGCATAGTTTTCCATATATGGAAATGTATATCACATTATATTTTGCAGTATATTCCCATATATTTTTGTTCTGTAAGGGAAAGGCTTAATGTTTTTATGATCGATCATTGGTGTTACTACAGAGTTCTCATGCACATCCCTATAGTAGGCTTGTTATGCTGTAATGCTCAATCACAACAATTTGAAACAACATTTAATAAACAGCAGGAGGATATTCTAACTTTAACAAGTTATTTGGAATGATTTTAAGAACATTCTTTTAATAATTTGAATTCTTCTTAAAATATTCTTTAAGTTAGACAGTAAGACAAAAATAAAAATATAAGTATAATTTTTATTCTTTAGATTGTTTTGAAAATCTGTCTCTTTTGCAATTGATTCTTTGTGATGATTTCTTTATTAATCTCGTAGATTATTACAATTATTTCTTTTAAATAAAATGAAATAAAATTTAAAAATTAAATTTAAATTCATGAAGAAGAATCATTTACAGAAGTTTGGCATGTTCAGTTCATTGTTTGACCACATGATGGCCACAATGAACACCATGTTGACAAGCTCAGCAGCACCATTTTACAGTTGAGGGAAAAGCTTTGATTTGCCCTGACCTGCATGTCTCTTTTTCCTGCCTTTGTGTACGGAGTTTTCTAACAATGATTTCAACTAGCAATTAAGTTAAGCGAGATAATTCACTGTCTGGCAAAAAAATAAAAATAAAATAAAATAAAAAATAAAAAATTGCTATTTGGATTTAAATAGGAAAATGCTCAAGAGTCTATTACAGGATCATTATTTCTGTAATTATGTTTTTCTATCATGTTATATGTTTGGCAACTGTTCTTTAAAACTCATATTGATGGAGTGTGTAGCTTTTCATTTCTTAAAAACCCAAGTAGGAAGACGTCATGGCCGGGCAGTGAATGTATACACAATGAATGATAAAGTTTTGACTTGCAGATGTAATGTTAAGTAAGAGTATCTCAGCAGTTAGTGCACAAATGTTTTGAACACTTTCTTGTTTGATTGTAAAGTAGTTGTGTAGGAGTCAGACTGTGACTGTGAAGTTCATAACAGCAGAGCAGGAAGAAGCCCTTCACCTACAAACTAAACATCAAACAAATGGCCACTCTCCTGCAAAAGCTGTTTGTCCACCAAACAGATCACACCATGTTTCTGAAGAAAATCGACCGCAGTAGGTTTCAGTTTGACTCAGAGCTGCTAGAGTCAGACCTCAATAAGACTGGCAAGAATGTGAGATGATTGTGTTTTCATCAGATAGTCTCATTAGATCAGAGTTTTCACTGAACTACTGGAGAAAATGTTTCACATGTTTGCCTTGTTCTGTTTGTGCTGGTGGAGTCTGATTGGTGAGTTATTAATATCTATATCTACTATATCTATATCTATCTATATCTGTTTAAGAGCAATAAAGCTTATTTTTGCATTTGCTATTTTTCCCAGGTAATTTAATTCAAGCAGATGGATTCAGGTCCATCTTTCAGTGAGCCTATAATGTCCCATATATAAAGCTAATCTTTTCATTTTTAAAATCTCTGTTGCTGTTCCAATGTTCTTTAAATCATATTTAGTTATAAATTCAATCTAATTTCAGACTTTGTAAACAAGAAAGAGCATTAATCAGTGACAAAACCTGTTCATGTTCTCCAGGTGTGTTTGGTGATTCAGTGTCAGTGATGGAGGGAGATTCTGTCACTTTATACACTGATCTTACTGAAATACATGAAGATGAAGACATACTGTGGAGATTTGAAGCTGAAAACTCTCTGATAGCTGAAATCAGTAGAGCTGCTGGAATCTCCTCCATATATGATGATGTTCCTGATGGGAGATTCAGAGACAGACTGAAGCTGGACAATCAAACTGGATCTCTGACCATCACAAACATCACAGCTGAACATGCTGGAGTTTATAAACTACAGATAAGTGGACTGAAACTGACATCAAAAACATTCAGTGTTTCTGTCTATGGTGAGTAGACATCATTTTGTTCAAACGTTTACATATTCTTGTTTCATTAGAGTAATATTTTTGGTTCAGTACAAGTTAAGTTGAATCAACAGCATTGCTAAACAAAGCTGATTTTTACTCTCATTTCTTTTAATGAAAAGAATTTAATTAAAAAATTGTTTACGGTAAAGTGCTTAGAATCAAAGTGAATTTTAACTTATTTCTACAAAGTGAACAATTATTGGGGATAAATATGTCTAAAACAAAATGTACTAAATGATTGATAAATGATGTAAAAACAATAAAAAATATATTAACTAATTTGAAGGGTTTAAAAGCAGAAATGTGAAGCTTATGATTTAATAAAAACACATTAATTAATCTTTTAAACTAGTGCATTATCTGAGCTTTAGGGTCGTTTTAGGGTTTATGATGTTGTGTTGTCAAAGCAACAAAGTTGTAAAATTATAAATTTACACAGAATTTTTTTTTTTTTTTTCGCACTAAAATTATGTTAACACTCATTTTGTTCACATCTTCTGGCTTTACTATTGAAAAAAAAAGTATTTTAATGTTTATGAATCGGCCCTATTCACATTGTAAAGTGTCTCAATTTTGTGGAAATATGTGGTAATGCCACATTATGCCACAAATGATTTTGACTGAGCTTAACTTCTTTTAAATATTCCTATATACTTTTAAATATTTACATACTGAAATGTTTAATCATTTTATAGTTTGAGATGACAGAAACACTCACTGACTGTCAACACTACACCAAAATTAAGATTTAACCATCTTTGTTTATTCTCATGTTTTCAGCTCTCCTGCCCACTCTTAACATTACTAGAGACTGTTCATCTTCATCAAATTGTTCATTGGTGTGTTCAGCTGTGAATGTGAGTCATGTGACTCTCTCCTGGTACAAAGGAAACAGTTTATTGTCCAGCATCAGTGTGTCTGATCTCAGCATCAGTCTCTCTCTACCTCTGGAGGTGGAATATCAGGATAAAAACACCTACAGCTGTGTGCTGAACAATCCCATCAGAAACCAGACTCAACATCTGGACATCATTCACCTCTGTCACACATGTGCAGGTACAGTGATATTAATATTGATTTACTCTCAGTTATACAGTGCTGACCCACACAGCAAGGGACTCCTAGGCGGATCCGCATTCAAGTCGCCAAACCCGCGTGACTGTCACATCCAGTTTTGAGACTGCGGTCAAGCCAGCCGCCACCCAGAAATGAGCGGTCAATCTAGCCGCCCCTATATTTCGCGGTCCGCGCATACACTTGGTATTACGGTAAGACTGTCTGTGAACCGATCTGAACGTGATTTCACATTCATTCATTTATTCAGTCAGTAAGTCAATAAAAATAACTAAAAAATATTTCACAGCTCAATTTCACCTGAAAATGATAGTAATCCTCAAAGCCTGACATTGTATGCTGCTGAATTCCAAAATTAAAGCCCTCCAACACTCATACGCTGTTTTGTCCATACATTGTGAAACTGAATACATTTCACAGACCTATTTTACCTCGTGTGGAGAGGACACCTTGGCCGTTTCTCAAAACCAAGTTCGCAAACTTCGGACTCGCGTCCTTGGTGGTTCGGACTTGGCAATTTCGACTCAGGAGAACGAACTCCCGTGGACGGGAGAACACAAGTCCGGTGATTCTGCAAATGGAACAGCAGAGTTCTTGATAACGTCACTCAGCTCGCTCTGGCTTCTCCGGTTATCTCTTTATGTATATTTTAGCCAACAATAAAACGAAATTTGTTATAAAACACCACTCTGCCTCTTTTCGTTTTATTTAAAAAACAAACAAAAACATATTAATAGCCTCAGGCAACGAGTGATTGATTATCTGCAATGTGCATATTTATAACAAAACGAAATATTAAACAACCCTGCATCTTTTCGTATATATTTCAAAAATATTAAATGTAATACTATTTGTGCATACTCTGATTAACTTCACTGTAATAAAATGAAATAGGCTATAACATAAAACAAAACCATGTCTCTATTTGTTTTATGTCAGTTTTAATGATCAATAATAGCCATTATAAAAGGTAAGAATATACAATAAGAAATAAAGCAAACAATTGCAGTCAAGCGTACAAAATCAGCGCTTTAGTAGGATACAAAAGTTAAATAGCCATATATAAAGTTATGAAACGTCACGTTGCCCTCAGCCAAAACGGAGCCAGCGGCAAACGTCAGAAGGACTAGCCGAGGTAAGGCTGCTCTCGGCTGGGTACATGAGCGCTGAGCGTCCGGTGATCGCCTGGATCTCACAACTCCGACAACGTCAGATCAAATTGTCAGAAAGGCGCTATCTTTATCAATAAACCACAAATTTGAGCTTTAAACCAGCACATTCTCGCCTGAAAACTCTTAAAACTACATATCATGACATAATAACAGTAATATGTTTAAATTATGCGGGGTTTCTCCTTTACTATTGACGCTTGCTGGTTAGTGCGAGATGCATTCTGGGATACCTGGCTGTCTCAAGTCTGCACAAGTCACCTCTCGATGCATCCTCGATAAAAGGGGCGGATCAAGAACACATCCGGGGATTTGAACTGAACTTGGCTAGATGCGAACTTTGAATTGGAACAGTACTTGGACAGCGACTGATGACATTTCACAAGTCCACAAGAACACAAGTACAGACAAGTACGCATACTGAGAAACGGCCCTTATCACAGTGTTAACGGCACCGTTTCAGCAGGATATTCTGATGTTGGCATTCCAAAATAAGAGCCCCCCCAAAACTCATGTTTCTGCTGTTTTGCTCAAATTTTCAGAAATTCATAAAAAATAAAATCCTAGTTTCCACAGACTAATTTCACCTCAGCTGGAGAGGACACCTTGTCACAGTGTCAACTGCACCGTTTCAGGACATTCTGATGTTGCATTCCAAAATAAGAGCCCCTCAAAACTCATGTTTCTGCTGTTTTGCTCATATTTTCATATTTTCAGAAATTCATAAAAAATAAAATCCTAGTTTCCACAGACTAATTTCACCTCAGCTGGAGAGGACACATTCTCACAGTGTCAACTGCACCGTTTCAAGACATTCTGATGTGGCATTCCAAAATAAGAGCCCCTCAAAACTCATGTTTCTGCTGTTTTGCTCATATTTTCATATTTTCAGAAATTCATAAAAAAATAAAATCCTAGTTTCCACAGACTAATTTCACCTCAGGTGGAGAGGACACATTCTCACAGTGTCAACTGCACCGTTTCAGGACATTCTGATGTGGCATTCCAAAATAAGAGCCCCCCAAAACTCATGTTTCTGCTGTTTTGCTCATATTTTCAGAAATTCATAAAAAATAAAATCCTAGTTTCCACAGACTAATTTCACCTCAGCTGGAGAGGACACATTCTCACAGTGTCAACTGCACCGTTTCAGGACATTCTGATGTTGTATTCCAAAATAAGAGCCCCCCAAAACTCATGTTTCGGCTGTTTTGTCTATACATTCAGAAAATCATAAAAATAAAAGTTCTAGTTTCCACAAATCAATTGCACCTCAGCTGGAGAGTACACCTTCTCACAGTTTCAGCTACACTGTTTCAGGACATTCTGATGTTGTATTCCAAAATAGGAGCCCCCCAAAATCTCATATATACACTTTGTCTATACATTCAGAAAATCATTTAAAAGAAAAGTCCTAGTTTCCACAGAACAATTTAATGTCAGATGGGGTGTACACCTTATCACAGTGTCAAATACACCGTTACAGTACATTCTGATGTTGTATTCCAAAATAAGTGTATGAAGTTTTTTCACAAACTTCATACACAGTTTGTATTCCAAACTGTGTATGAAGTTTGGGGGGCTCTAATTTTGGAATACAACATCAGAATGTCCTGAAACGATGTAGGTGACACTATGAGAAGGTGTATTCTCCATCTTAGGTGAATTTGTTTTATGGAAACTAGGACATTTCTTTTTATGATTTTCTGAATGTATAGACAAAATAGCACATAGATATGAAGTTTGGGGGGCTTTTATTTTAGAATACAACATCAGAATGTCCTAAAACGGTGTAGTTGACACTATGAGCAGGTGTACTGTGCATCTGAGGTGAATTTGGTTTGTGGAAACTAGGACTTTTATTTTTATGATTTTCTAAATGTATAGTCAAAACAGCTGACACAAGTTTTGGGGGGGCTCTTATTTTGGAATACAACATCAGAATGTCCTGAAACGGTGTAGTTGACACTATGAGAAGGTGTACTGTCTATCTGAGGTGAAATTAGTCTGTGGAAACTAAGACTTTTATTTTTATGATTTTCTGAATGTATAGACAAAACAGCGCATAGATATGAAGTTTAGGGGGCTTTTATTTTGGAATACAACATCAGAATGTCCAGAAACAGTGTAGTTGACACCGTGACAAGGTGTACTGTCCATCTGAGGTGAAATTGGTTTGTGGAAACTAGGATTTTTATTTTTATGATTTTCTGAATGTATAGACAAAACAGGGCATAGATATGAAGTTTGGGGGGGCTCTTATTTTGGAATACAACATCAGAATGTCCTGAAACTGTGTAGTTGACACCGTGACAAGGTGTACTGTCCATCTGAGGTGAATTTGGTTTGTGGAAACTAGGACTTTTATTTTTATGATTTTCTGAATGTATAGACAAAACAGCGCATAGATATGAAGTTTGGGGGGCTTTTATTTTGGGACACAACATCAGAATGTCCTGAAACGATGTAGGTGACACTATGAGAAGGTGTATTCTCCATCTTAGGTGAATTTGTTTTGTGGAAACTAGGACTTTTATTTTTATGATTTTCTGAACGTATAGTCAAAACAGCGCATAGATATGAAGTTTGGGGGGCTCTTATTTTGGAATGCAACATCAGAATGTCTTGAAACGGTGCAGTTGACACTGTGAGAATGTGTCCTCTCCAGCTGAGGTGAAATTAGTCTGTGGAAACTAGGATTTTATTTTTTATGAATTTCTGAAAATATGAGCAAAACAGCAGAAACATGAGTTTTGAGGGGCTCTTATTTTGGAATGCAACATCAGAATGTCTTGAAACGGTGCAGTTGACACTGTGACAAGGTGTACTGTCCATCTGAGGTGAAATTAGTCTGTGGAAACTAGAAATTTATTTTTTATAAATTTCTGAAAATTTGAGCAAAACAGCAGAAACATGAGTTTTGGGGGGGCTCTTATTTTGGAATCCAACATCAGAATATCCTGCTGAAACGGTGCCGTTAACACTGTGATAAGGTGTCCTCTCCACACGAGGTAAAATAGGTCTGTGAAATGTATTCAGTTTCACAATGTATGGACAAAACAGCGTATGAGTGTTGGAGGGCTTTAATTTTGGAATTCAGCAGCATACAATGTCAGGCTTTGAGGTTTACTATCATTTTCAGGTGAAATTGAGCTGTGAAATATTTTTTTTAGTTATTTTTATTCATTCATACAGATTGACTGACTGACTGAATGTGAAATCACGTTCAGATCGGTTCACAGACAGTCTTACCGTAATACCAAGTGTATGCGCGGACCGCGAAATATAGGGGCGGCTAGATTGACCGCTCATTTCTGGGTGGCGGCTGGCTTGACCGCAGTGTTTTGACGCCGCCCAGAGGATCAGATCCGCATCCGGGCGGCACCATAAATTCTACTGTCAATCAGCGGATCCTGAGCGGACCCATGTCGGATCCGCGGACGCGCACGCGCCTTTACTGTAACGGTTGTATCAATTTGCGGGTCCCAAACGGACCCGCCGCGGAGGTAAGGTTTTAATCGCGGATGCGGAGCGGATGCAGCGCGAAGCCAAGGCGGGTCCGTGATCCGCCTTCGTTGCGGATCCGTCACTGCGAGCAAGTGGACTCCGATACGGGTCCGTTCGCGGCAGAGGTGGAAAGTCCAGGGGTCAGAAAGTAAAAGTCCTGCCATATTTTTTTTTCCACCCACTGAAGCGCTGTTAAAGTTAATGAGATAAATAAGTGATTAATTGAGTGATGATTGAGCATTATTGAAGACACCTGATGATAACAAGCAGAATCACCAAAGGAGAAAATCACAATTTTTAAGACACCATCACAGTGGTCATGGTTTGCTTTAGTTGGGCTTTTGACCCTTCACTTTTTAATATTAGAATTTGTTTGGGCAGTTTTAACTGAATTATAACAGCCAGACAAGCAAAGAGAAAAGCTGGTCAGGTAACGTTGGTTATGTTTTCACATAATCATTATTTGATCAGAATCACTGAACTCATTTAGAGCCCAATCTCTGAGTTAGATTTACATTATTGATTACAGCACAAAATCAGCTTTATCAATATAATGCAAAGGGTTTCACAAAAGTTGTTCTGAATAAAACAAAAGAAACTTTCTTTAAGGCACACACAGACATCAAGAATCAGCCTGTGAATCTCAACGACGGTGACAAGCAACATATTCTGATCAACAGATCAACTCTGAACATTAGAAAACAAGCTACTAAAAAGTCCCATAAAAACAGCAAAAAACAAAATAGTGAGAATAAAGAAAATTACTAAAACAATTCAGCTCATAATTTATTCATGCAGCAATGCATGATGGGAGCCGTGGATGAGTTTTGATTGGTGGCACCCAGAATGCATTGCAACATGCTTTATGATGGCCACCACTGTTGAGATACACAGGATGATTCTTGATCTCTGTGTGTCTAAATGAGGGCTTTTTTTTCTAAAAACTTTTGATGAAACCTTTGAATTATTTAAAAAAAAAAAAAAAAAAAAGCTGGATCTTGTGCTGTAGAATCACAGTGCTGCTGTAATCAATAATGTAAATCTAACTCAGAGATTGGGCTCTAGATGAGTTCAGTGATTCATATCAAATAATGATTATGTGAAAACATAACCAACAACACCTGATCATGTTTTAACTTTGCTTGTCTGGTTAGTTTTAATGCAGTTAAAACTGCCCAAATAAATTCTAATGTTAAAAAGTCAAGGGTCAAGATCTCAACTAAAACAAACCCTGACCTCTGTGATGGTGTCTTAAAAATTGTGATTTTCTCCTTTGGTGATTCTGCTTGTTATCATCAGGTGTCTTCAATAATGCTCAATCATCACTCAATTAATCACTTAATTATCTCATTAACTTTAACACTGCTTCAGTGGGTGGAAAAAAAATATGTCAGGACTTTTACTTTCTGAGCCCTGGACTTTTCACCTCTGCGCGATACCTCTGCGGTGGATCCGCCACGGAGTCCTTTTGCTGTGTGGGGATGGACAGATTCACTCACACTAATGACTCATTTTGTCCATTACAGATCAAGGCCAACCATTATTGTTCATAGTGTTGATCTCTGCTGGATCTCTGTTGATTGTAGCTGTAGCTGTGATGTGCTGCATCTGCAGGAGATGTAGAAAAACAGGTCTGGAGAAAAATCAATTAATCTGTAAAAATATTTATTTTTTAAGACACAAATTTCAAAATAATATTGAAAACTTTGTCATTTTAACACATCTGTGATTATTGTCGATTGCAGTCCAGACACAAGAGGAAGACAGAGCTGCTTCAGCATTGTTTAAACCAACAACACGAACAAAGGTAAGATCATTCATGACTGGTTTGCAAGAAGTTGTTGCAGTCAGTTAGTGTGATTGAAGTTTTGTTTAATATGCGTCAGATGGTCAGTGAACAGATGTGGGTGTTCAGTCGTTCTAACTGCCATCATTATTACCTTCAGTATGGAGCTGATCAAAAGGACAATGTATCGTATTTTTTTCAGTAACAGTAATATATTAATCACTGACAACAGCTTTCTTAACTTGTAAATATGCTTAGAACATGGGCTCAGAAACAACGGGCTGAGTAAATTTGACGACTTTGAGCGAGTTGAGGATTTATTTGTGGACAAAAATATAGATTCTCTCTTAAATCTCTCTCATGGAGTGTCGACATTAATACGGAAAACCAGTAACCAATATGTGTGATTAATTGAAACTGTTTACAGTGATCATCACAACACGATCAGACATTTGAACAAGTGCCAACAGCAGTAAAGTTAGTTTAACTTTTGACATTCATTAGACATTCGGTTTCATTATTTCCATTAAAATCTTTGCGCATTTCATGTTTTCAGCCCAAAACAACTCATATGTATTTATTAATATGCATAAACAAATGTCCTTTGCACAGCAAAAGGCTTAATTTCAAGAAATAAAATATATATTAATTACCCTTATATATCAATTAAATAGTTTAACTATTGCATTATGATATTAAAATAATAGTGAAATATTGCGAAAAAATATCCCTTTTATTGCACATGGCTATGTTTTTTGAATTAGCGCTTCATGTTTTAAAATAATTTTGGAACTTTAAATGTATGCAATACTGTAAATCCATTAAACTACAACATCATTTGACCTCAAATATCAAACCAACTGCAAAAAAAAACAAAAACATATTTGTACATTTGTAATCATGTCTATTGTGTACAGTCAATGTTTTACCCTCAGTACTGTATTGTATTATATTAAATATAGTTCATTGATTTTTATTTTTGTTTTATATTCCAATTTATTGACTATTCATATGTATTTCTGTTATATGTACATGTTCTGCACTTAGAAAGAGGCTTCTGTCACTAATATAGTTTCCTTATCTTTGTAAACACACATAACAAAAAAGCTCATCCTACTTCTAATTCTACAAATTACTCATAATATTATTCCCTATCTTGCACAAGGCTTGTTTTAGGGAGTACACTTTTTTATACTTAAAATATAGAATATTGAACCTATTTAAATCAAGTTTTTTTTTATTTTATTTTATTTTTTTATGAATTTCAGAAGAAACTGTATTTGAAAGACAATGTTGTGTGGTGGTAAAAAAAGAAAAGAAAAAGAAAAACACTTAGGTAAAATAAAAATAGCAAAATAGTGCAACAAAAAGAAGAAAACATTAATCATTAATCTAGACCGTACACAATAGACAGATATATGTTTTTTACAGTTGGTTTGATAGCTTTAGATCAAACGGTGTTGTAGTTTAATGGATTTAAATCTGTATATAAAAAATACCAGATTAATAATATGAAAAATAAGCCTTGTGCAACATGATGAATATTATTCTGAGTAATTTGCAGTTGATTTGATATTTTATCAGGATAGGACTCAGGCAGAAATCATGTTCATTGATGTTATTATTAATGTTACTGTAGTATGAAGCAAAGCAGGGCCGAGTGCTGTTGGAGCTGAACGAGGCTGCTGGAGCGATTGTTAATGAGAGAAGAGTGCGGCACTGCACAAGAGTAGTGGAGCTTTTATTATGCCACAGTCGCCACTTCTGCCGGTCAAGCATAGTGGGGTAAAGCAGCTCTGTTTATCATATTAGATACATTTGTGGTAAAGGTAATTACTAGTTCATTTCTACAATCAGAGCACTGATTTGTAGAGCGGGAGAAGTTGTTACATTTAAAATTATAAAAAGTTTATTCAAAGTCATTAAATGTATTAAAATGCATTAAACATATTAATTGTTTATGTAATATTTATTAAATTTATTTAAAGTTATTACATTTATTATTAGGTCAGTTACAAAAAGAATTGTCAATCAAGTTAAAATCGTTTTATCAACTCCATGTCATCATATAACTCCAATACATCATATCTTCATTGGAAAGCGTGTATCTCCTCTTCTCTGCTGCCATCTTGTTACTCCAAGCTAGGTTAAGACACCTCTCCTAAATTATTTAGGAGCTGAGACCTTGACACGTAGGAACCTTTATGAATCACACTTATTCTTATGTCTAAGAATAAGAGTAAAATGACATCATTCTTAGAATTTTGACACACTTAAGACTAAAATGTGGATTTTAACGCCTGCTTTAAAAATACACACATTAAAACAGACGGCAGCGATCATGAAACAATATAGGCTACAATCAATTAAAAACGTCATGTTTTAATATCATGAATAGTTAAGGATTCTATTTATTACACATGTAAAAACATTTGTTACACCTAAGTATGATGTGGTCAGGGGCCTACTAATTTAAACAGGCTAATCCTTTGTTTCAAACCATAGCCTATATAAACATTTCTAATAAATTGCTTTGTTACTCTAAAATCACCCAACAGATTCAGTTTTATTCCATTAGATTTTCAGTGGACAGAAAGTAGGACACAGAGCTGTTACCCATGTTAGATGTGCTGAAGTCTGTCCTCGAGCTGCAGCTGTTCTGCGGTTCATGATTATCTGAGGTGAAATGCAGCTTTAGGGGCCAACGGTTACTTTGCAGACATGCTGCAACAAGTGTCTGTGCTGTTGCTTTTGTGTGAAAGACAATCATTCTCAGTGCAGAAGCTGTCATGACAAAACCTTCAGAACTCAATCTGTTTGATGATTTAACTGTTTAAATATGATGAACTGGATGATTGATGTCATTTCCTCCTGCTGTTCCATGTTAGCATAAGTTCATGGTTCTTTGTGGGGGGAAAAAAATCCTCAGTAGGCTAATATTCAACTTTGCACCTAAAAAAAAAATGCATCTTTTAGCACACGACAAGATAGAAACATTAATAAGGTATTGTAAAAGTAATTCATACATAGACTAAAAAAAGTCGACTGAGTTGTTCTGCTATTCATTTAGCCTCGGCCTACTAACTGAGTTTGTGTTTCTAATTGCAGAAATCGAAGACGGAGGTCGTGTATGAAAATGTTCCCAAAAAACGATGATTACTGAATCTACCAGAACTGATGTTTATACTGGACAATACCTCACACCTTTAAGTTTTCTTCACATTTATTCTCAGCCAGGATGTTTTCTTCTGTCTCTGTTTTGTTTATGCTCTTTGTACTACATCTTTTGATTTTGATCCATTTTTGCACATGCTCTGTAGCCTATTAGTTTTATTTAGTGGTTCATAAATATCACAGCACTGATTCTCAAATAAATATTTTTAGTATAATATGCTATGGCCTATATATTTCATTAAAATATTGTTCCCATTTACTGCTCTTTTTTTTTTTTTCCTCGTGTCTGCTGGACATTTTGTCAGATATATCACAAGCACATTATCGCTCTCTAGCGTCCAAAGCAGAAATTACATCTCTTTAAGAACAGTGCTACTTTTACCCAATACAGTGAGCTATAAATAGATGCTGCTGTGCTTATAATGACCTGCAAAATAACCAGTAAAAGTCACAGGACCAAAACTAAGACACACTGACTTTTCACTGATCTAGAAAATCAATGATTGATTTTTAGGGTTGATATTAGGCTATATATACAGTATACTACAATTTACTAGTATTTTTTTCATGTGGGTAAAACGACAGAAGAAAAAGATGGTAAATTTACAGTCATTCCCTCAGCCTATTACAAACACCATCCCAGCAGTTTAATAGTTTGATGTAATTTAATGAAAATATAATATTACATAGTGCTATAAATGACATTTTGTTAACTGTGAAAGTCTGTGAACGCCCTTCAGAGGCTTTTTTTGTCTCATTGGAGACGGTAGGTGCGCTAAAATGCTACGGTAGACGGTAGGTGCACTAAAATTGAATCTTTGAGTGTTATTTTTCCAACATTTGTTACCATTACAGGTAAAACATGAGAATTATTGAGTAAGCCAGATTATAACTTAACATGAATTTTGGAAAACACTTATCCAGGCCAGGTCACTTCTCAGTTTCTCCAGAAAAAAAGACCAAGGTTAACTCACATGTGCTTCAAGAGTTATTTTGCTCAGATTCACCAAGATACCAAAGTCTGCAATCAAGAGCCCAAGATCTCAAACATGAACTCAAACTAACTGGACCCTGCAGTGGTTTTCCTCTTTGTGCTATCTGTACAGAAATGTGGTTTGATCTGTTGGGTGGATAAACAGCTTCTGCTGAATTTGCTGAATTTGTCGTCTCAGTGTGTATCAGTGGTTTGTGATTGAAGCGTTTCTTAGTTTTCTCTCCTGCTAATAAGAAGCTCACAATCTTCCGCTTTACACTGAAATAAACTGCAGTCAAGAGTCAGAGGTCAAACAGGACTGACGCTCACAACACTAAATAACACAGATATCAAATCCAACACTCATGCAACATTTCACTCTACTCACCTTCACAGGGCCAGAATTCATTTGAAAATGTAAGATTAGCAAAAGCTTGATTTTCAGTACTTACTCTGTTAAAGGAAACTGTGACGGAGGTTGAATCCGGTTGAGAGAAGATTCAACCAGATAAATATCACAGTCTGATCAATTTGAGTGTTTTCAAACATTTTAAGCATTGTGGGGATTTCAGTGAACAAAGAAAATGTTTCTCAGGTTTTTGTTCTGTTTGTGTTTGTGGCGTCTGGTTGGTGAGTTTGAAACGTTTTTAAGGCTTCAGTTGTTTCAGTTCTCGTATAAATTACTGCATAAATTAGTCATGAGGATTAACATTCACTTATTCTCAAGTATAAATTATTGATTTTAAAATTTTGATTTTTCAGTTATTATTGATATAGTAGATAAATATGAAGCTAAAATACCCAACAGCATTAGTTTTAGAGTGATGTTACTCTTATCTTGGTAAAAGTGTCTCTTTTATTTAGTTAGCATACTGGTCCAAAATATGTCTATGTAATTTGCATTTCATTCAACATATTTTCTGCAGAATGTTATTCACTTCACATTCAAAGAATTAAAAGTATTTTAGTGAAGCTTATCATAATCTGTGACAAACTCTGTTCTTCAGGTGTGTTTGGTTATACAGCTTTTGCAACAGTGTCAGTGATGGAGGGAGATTCAGTCACTCTAGATATTAGTCTTACTGAAATGAAGGATGGAAATCAAATTCAGTGGTGGTTTGGGACATATTTACTAGCTGAAATAAATGTAAATAATGACAGAATCACTGTATATGATGATGTTCCTGATGGGAGATTCAGAAACAGACTGAAGGTGGACAATCAGACTGGATTTCTGACCATCACAAACATTACATCTGAACATGCTGGAAATTATGAAGTAAACACCAACCGACCAATGAGGAAAACTTTCATTCTCACTGTCTACAGTAAGTTCAATATTTGTTTCACCTGTTTTATTTTTTAATCACTCTATACAATATTAATCCACACACCACTTTACACAGTTTGTGTCTTTTGTATTGTTTATGATATTATTCATTTGAAATTTCAAACTATTTACTTATGTAAACAATCATTATCTCCCGGTTTCACAGACAAGGTCTAGTCTCAGACAATGAAAGTGCTGCAGTTAAAGGTTCCTTATATGACTTTAGGGGGACTTTCTATTTTGGTTGTTTTATGGTCACATAAAAACGTTACAAAGAGGACATTTGGGACGTTAACAAAACGTTTCCATATAGTTCCGTCCACCTATAGGTGAAATGCAATGTTCTCATAAAAATAATAATAAAAAATAAATTAGTCAAACAGTAAATCTTTGCTATTTGTAATTTCCATATATTTGTGGACCATTGAATACCTGTTATTTCTTTAATCAATCACAAAGGTCCTGGGTGGCGTATACGCCTCAATGGAGTCACGGTCACTTCCGTGTTTTTCCTCAGGCAGCCTATTTTTAGAGCAGAGGTGCCAAACCCTGTTCCTGGAGATCTACCTTCCTGCAGAGTTCAGCTCCAGCCCTGCTCAACACCCCTGTCTGTAATTATCAAGTGCTCCTGAGATTCAGGTGTGTTTTATCAGGGTTGGAGCTAAACATTGCAGGTAGGATCTCTGGGAACAGGGTTGGGCACCCCTGCATTAGAGGAACATTTTTAAAAGGTATGATGTTCCTCATATGTTCTTTCAATTAAAGTTTGATTTAAAATTCAACAGCAAATTTCCCAGTGTTAAATTAACACAGCTCAGGGTTTATATGAGTCCACACTCAGAGTGTTATAAGACTGGAGCAGTTTTGAAGTTAATTAGGTAATTAAGTGATTGATTAAATGATGATTGAGCATTATTGAAGACACCTGATGATAACGAGCAGAATCTGAGGAAAAGAGAAGCACAAGAACTACAACTGACTTCAGTCACAGCCTTAGATGAAATCAACTGAAGATAAAAGACATTAAATCTCTGAAGATCTGATTGAACAACTCCACAAACAGCATTACCAGCTTCATTTATTACTAACCTGACTGACTATATTTCTGTCACACGTCTACAGAACTTCTTATTATTAATAGTTTGGTTTGGACTCACTGTTGTGGTGATTAGTGTTTGATTTAGTTGGGCTCCTGACTCTGGTGATTTATGTTTGTGGTTTTTTAACAGTGTGTTCATTAAAACATATAATTTGTTGGAAAAGATGATCAGGTAATATAATTTTTATCATCATAAAGTACCCTCTGAGTGTGGAATCATATAAAACACATCAGTATTACTTTAACACTGAGGATTTGTAATGTTATTAAAGGTTCTGAAAACAATCAGTAAATGTGACAGATGGACCTATAGGACCAAAAAATAACATTCTAGGTTGGTCCTCTAAAGCAGTGGTTCTCAAACCTGTCCTGGGGACCCCCCACTGCACATTTTGCATGTCACCCTCATCTAACACACCTGATTCAAGTCATCAGCTAATTAGTAGAGACTGCAAGAGTTGAATTGGGTGTGTTAGATGAGGGTGTAACGGAGGCAGGACTCAGATAGGGATCCAAATGCAAGCTTTTATTAAAAGGTGAGCGTGGTCGTACAGGCAGGGTCAAACAGGCACAAACAGGAACAGCAAGGGCTAGGCAGAATCGTGGTCAGGATACAGGCAGTAGATCAGGGCAGGCAGAAAACGTTCACAAAACCAGGAATCAATAAACAATCCAGAGGGCAGGCAGCGAAGAATCATAAACAGGAAATCCAGACAGGAACAGGAACCGGAACAAATAGGCAGGACAATATACACAGGGAAAACGCTAGGAAATGCCACACTGGGTAAACAAGACCTGGCCCTGAGCTGGTGTGTGTGTGAGTCTTATATAGTCCAGGTAGTAGGCTAAGCAGTATGTGTCAACAGATGATTGGTGGAGTGAGTGCATGTGACTGGCAGGGAGGATTATGGGAAATAGAGTCCAGGAACTGACAGGAACAGACGGTGATCGTAACAGAGGGAGACATGCAAAATGTGCAGTGGTGGGGGGTCCCCAGGACAGGTTTGAGAACCACTGCTCTAAAGGTCCTGCAAACGTTATGGGAATGTAGTGTAGAGACCTAGAGGGAACATCCTATGGTAATAGTCCACATCCTGAATGTTCCCTGAAGGTCCACCAAATAACATTCCCCAACCCTTAAAAGAACTCATGACCATCTCTGAACGTTCTGGGAACGTTACAGGTGACATCCTTGACACCATGCCCTTGTCGAACAATCCTAAAGGATTCCAGAAAGAAAATGGTACAGGATTCTAATTAGAATTTCTATCATACTTTGGAACCATTCCTATAAGATTCCTATACGACTTGTCTTATAGACATAAATATTATAGTTTCTGCCAAGGTGTATGGATTTGGTTCTTATTCTGTTCAAAAGCATTTTTGCAGCACTTACTGAGACAATATACACTGTAAAAAAATAAACTTTTAAAAAAGGGTGAAATGCATGGCATTAAAGATTATTAAAAAACATTTAAAAAAAATAATCAATGACTAGCAAAAGTGGCTACCAAACAAAAACTGTAAAATTAAAGTAAAATATCTTAATTTATATTCTAATTTTCCGTTAATGTCTCAAAAAATCACATTATTTCACAGATATTTCCTGGATTATTATTGTGAAACATTTTCTATAAAATGTAAATCTCTTGTAATTAAGCAATAACAACAAACATGTAACTACTGTATCACTGCATCAGCAACTATAGTTACTGCCTTTAAATAAAACAACTAGTGGTTCTGAAACCATACACGTCTTCCTCATCTATCACACCTGATTGAACTCATGAGCTCATTAGTAGAGACTGGATGTGTCAGATACAGAGAGACATAAAATGTTCAGGGCTGCTGCTCCTCCAGGGCAGGTTTGAGAAGCAGTGTATACCTGTAAAGTGTTTTTTTCCAAGATATTTAAGAAATATTAGAATAAAATTTTACCTTAATTTTACAGTTTTTGTTTCAACAGCCGCTTATGTTTGTCAATTTAACTCTAGTTTTCAATTAACTTTTTTTAAACAAAGGCAGCAGGGACATTCTGAGAACATTCAGGAAACATCACATTTCCAAATAAAATATGGTTCCCTAAATTTTCAGAGAACATCCTGAATGTTCTGTGAAGGTCCGCCAAATAACGTCCCCCAAACCTTAAAAGAACTCCACATCGTGACCGTCTCTGAATGTACTGGGAACATTACTAGTCAACGTCCTTGACACCAGTGGGGACATTGAGAACGTTCTGGGAATGTAAAATTGGTCTGTGAAACCGGACCAAAGTTATTTAAAAGTTAATCTGTGACAAACCCTGTTTATGTTTGTTCTCCATGTGTCGTTTGTTGATGCAGATACGGTGAAGTCAGTGTCAGTGATGGAGGGAGATTCAGTCATTTTAGACTCTGGTCTTACTGAAACATGCCTACATGAAAATAATATATGGTGGAAGACTGAAACCGAAAAGTTTATCATAGCTTCCAAGTATGGTACTGATGGGACATTCAGAGACAGACTGGAGCTGGACCATCAAACTGGATCTCTGACCATCACAAACATCACAACTGAACAGGCTGGACTCTATAAACTAGAGATAAGTGGAGCAAACTCATCATCAAAAGCATTCAATGTTTCTGTCTATGGTGAGTAGAGGTAATTTGTCCTGTCCTTCAAATATATTTTTATCTATTAACTGTTTAACACATAAGTTCAAAATATTGTAGCTGAGCAACTGATGTGAGTTTTTAAGGTGACCGTTATTTTAGAATGTATCACCTTATTATTTCATCAGATTATTATTTCATGTTTCCTTTTCATTCAAAATATTCACAAACTTGTTAACTATATCTTGAAATATCTGATATTCCAATTCTCAGATACGTGTAAGTAAATGCAGAGGTGGACATTCCAGGGGTCAGAAAGTAAAAGTCCTGCCATATTTTTATCTCATCCACTGAAGCATTAATGAGATAAATAAGTGATAAATTGAGTGATGATTGACCATTATTGAAGACACCTGATGATAACAAGCAGAATCACCAAAGGAGAAAATCACAATTTTTAAGTTACCATCATCGAGGTCAGTGTTTGTTTTAGTTGAGCTCTTGACCCTTGCCTTTTTAATATTAGATTTTGTTTGGGCAGCTTTAACTGCATTAAAACCAACCAGACAAGCAAAGTTAAAAGATGATCAGGTGGTGTTTGTAATGTTTTCTCAAAATCATTATTTGATCTGAATCACTGAACCCAATCCCAATTAGAGCCCAATCTCTGAGTTAGATTTACATTATTGATTACAGCACTGTGATTCTGCAGAAGATCAGCTTATACAATACAAAATTTTTTTTTAAAAAAAAAGTTGTCCTTATCACAAAAAAAAAAAAAAATTCTTTTAGGCACACACAGTAGGGATGGTAAGATTTACCGATTTGCATCGGTGCATCGGCATAAAAGCTTACGATGCGATGCATCGATTTAAATAAGCGTGCATCGGATACATTTGGCATTTGTATCGCGATGCATCGTTTCTAACATCTGCATCGGTAAAAAACGATTTATTCATATATAATTATTAGTAGATGCGCTATTCTTTTACTATTTATAAAGCGAGCAATATTTTATGTAACTTTTAGATTGATTTCTCCTTTCTGAACTGTTGCGAAAGCGCGTTCTCTCATCACCACTCCAGCTGCTAAGTGATTATGACGTATGACAACAACACTACGGAGACCGAGAGGAGTCCTCCTGAGAGTTACCACCAAGAACGGATTGACATGGCAGACCCGGAACTCTTTCTTCCACCAAATCATTTTTAAAAATAAAATAATAAAAGTTAAATATCTACATATTGAATTGCACAGCATATTATTTTTCTCCATTGCATCGTATTACACTGAATCACATCGTGTTGAATCGAAATCGTATCGCACTGCATCGTAATAGCAGTGAATCGTATCGCATCGGTAGCTGCCTATATGTATCTTTAATGTATCACATCGTTGGTTATGCATCGAGATGCGTATCGCATCGGCCTCAGTTATGGAGATGCACGTCCCTAACACACAGACATCAAGTATCAGCCTGTGAATCTCAACAACGGTGACAAGCAACATATTCTGATCAACAGATCAACTCTGAACATTAGAAAACAAGCTACTAAAAAGTCACAGAAAAACAGCAAAATTTTAATAGTGAGAATAAATGAAATTACTAAGACAATTTAGCTCATAATTTATTCATACAGCAATGCATGATGGGAGCCATGGATGAATTTTGATTGGTGGCTCCCAGAATGCACTGCAACATGCTTTATGATGGCCACCACTGTTGAGATTCACAGGATGATTCTTGATGTTTGTGTGTTTAAATGAGTGCTTTTTTTATTTAAATCAGAACTCTTAAAAAAAAAAAATTGTAAAAGCTGATCTTGTGCTGAAGAATTACAGTGCTGCTGTAATCAATAATGTAAATCTAACTCAGAGATTGGGCTCTAAATGAGTTCAGTGATTCAAATCAAATAATGTTTATGTAAAAACATAACCAACAACACCTGATCATCTTTTAACTTTGCTTGTCTGTTTGGTTTTAATGCAGTTAAAACTGCCCAAACAAAATCTAATATTAAAAAGTCAAGGGTCAAGAGCTCAACTAAAACAAACCCTGACCTCGATGATGGTAACTTAAAAATTGTGATTTTCTCCTTTGGTGATTCTGCTTGTTATCATCAGGTGTCTTCAATAATGCTCAATCATCACTCAATTTATCACTTAATTATCTCATTAATGCTTCAGTGGATGTGATAAAAATATGGCAGGACTTTTACTTTCTGACCCCTGGAATGTCCACCTCTGGGAAGCAGTTTATTGTCCAGCATCAGTGTGTCTGATCTCAGCATCAGTCTCTCTCTACCTCTGGAGGTGGAATATCAGGATAAAAACACCTACAGCTGTGTGCTGAACAATCCCATCAGCAACCAGACTCAACATCTGGACATCACTCACCTCTGTCACACATGTGCAGGTACGGCAGATATTAGTTGAAGTCAGTGCTGATATTAATATTTATTGATGTGATTTGATTTTTTGACTTTATTGACTGAGTTGAGTTTAATGTTTTCATTCCTCAGACTCTGTCCACTGTTGTAGTCCTACTGAAGCTGTGATCCAATTGGTCCTCTCTGCTCTGGTGGGTGTGGCTACTATCATTGTTCTGGCTTATGATATCAGATCCAGAAGAGCTGAACAAGGTAAAGCACATTTTCACACATCAGGTACCAGATGATGTCATTTCTCACAAACTGTTTTTGCATTAGTATTTGTTAGATTTATTGATTTATGGCTTTATATGTTCATCTTTTTCAGGTAGAACTGAAATCTAAAGCAGCATGCTGAATATTAAAGGTTCCTCAAGTGTGTTTCTTGTTCCTTTAGTGTTTTTGTACTAATAAATGTATTTTTTTTAACTTAAGCTTGTGCTCTCGCTTTTCAGTGTCTGATATTTTAATCCAATTGGAAAAGCTTTGTTTATATTTCCCTCAGATACATAAAACAAATGAATAAAGATACACAGATCTCACTTTACTACTGCTATTATCCATTTGTCATATGTATTTACTTGCCTTTAACAATAAAGCTTTCTAGAGTCTCTTCATGTTATTATGTCGAGCGCCTCCTGCAGGAATACAAATGTTATGCATATTTTAATGTTCAGCAGTGTGCCACAAAAAGCTTAACATTATTTAAAACATTATCTGTAATTATTTACATTATTATTAAGCCCATTCTTCTTCTTATACTGGTAAAAACTTTATTTTTAGTTTTTCAATTAGGGGCCAAGCACCAAAGGTGCGTAGGCACCTATTGTATCTGTTGGCATTTTTTTCATATATATTTTTTTATTCTTATTCTTCCGCTCTGGAAGTCTTGGCTCAAGACTATTCGATTGCACCCTATGAAGTCGTTTTCCATCATAAATTTTTTTACGCCATTTTGAATTTTCAGAAAAACCTGCTTTTTCAAACTCCTCCTAGGCCGTTATTCCGATTTTCACGAAAATTGAACCAGATTATCTTCAGACCATGCCGACAAATGGAATTCAAGATGATTTCTCGAACAGTTGACGAATTTAAAAACAAATTTTATGTAGTGCTTGTAACAATAGACATAAGACTGTATCTCCGCAATGCTTAATCGAATTCAGACCAAACTTGGTACATGTCATCACAACCATGACCTGAGAAAAACTGTATGGAAACCCATTTTTTGCCACATAAGAAAAAAAAATCATGCTTTGGTAAATCATAGTGATATTAAAAATGTGAAATTATGAGAAAAAGTCAAAATTATGACAGAAAGTTAACATTTATGCCATAATTTTAACATTTGTCATTGTCTTAGTATGTCATCATTTTAAACTTTTAATCTCATAATCTTTCATAATTATGTTTTATCTAATAACTATATCTTAGTATGTCATAATTTCATTTTTTCTAAATCTCACAATTATGATTTACCAAAGCATGATTGATGTTTTTGTTTTGTGGTGACAAGTAATTTCTGGCGGCTATAAGCACTACACTGTCAGAAAAAAAGGTACAGTGCTTGTCACTGGGGCAGTACCCTAAAGTACAAAGGTACTAATATGTACTTTCAAAGTACTAATATGGACCATTTAGGGGTAAGTAAGGTACAAAGATGAACCTTTTCACTTTTGTACCTTAGAGTGCTGCCACAGTGACAAGCACTGTACCTTTTTTTTCTGACAGTGTATGTAAGAATATAGCTGAGAGACTAAAGATTAAAATTGTAATAAATTTGCCTCATTTTAAATTAACATCTGAAAACACTTGAAAATTAACGTCTGTGCTTTGCATTTGATTTTGCATTAGTTATTAGTTATGCACATTAACACAACTTAGTTATTAGTTTTGTACATTGGAATTTAAAGTGTAGCCAAATATGGTTTCCATCCCATATTTGGAATTTGTTCTCTGCATTTCACCCATCTTAGTGCACACACACACACACAGAGCAGTGAGTACTGAACACACACACACACACACACACACCATGAATACACACCCAGAGCAGTGGGCAGCCATTTTTCCTGCGGCACCCGGGGAGTGATTGGGGGTTTAGTTGTCTTGCTCAATGGAACCTCAGTTGTGGGTAATGAGAGTGGAAGAGAATGCTTGCTGTTCATTCACTCGACCCACCTACATTTCCTGCCTGTACTGAGACTCTAGACTTACTAGTCTGACTTGGTTTTACTGTGAGTTTACAGTCCTAGAAAACACAAAAATTACTGTAAACAAACAATATTACATTGTATATGTACTATGAAGGTACCCAGCCTGCAGTGTGGCATGAACAGATTATGCTGTGGAGTTTCTTGGTGGTTTTATCTGTGCTGCTGAACATATTTTTGCTAAGAACTATGTTAAAAAAAATAGTCTGACTAACTTAAAATCAGCCAAGTAGCTCATTTTATTTTCTAGCTTGTCGTTGTTTTAACAAATGTTTTCATTTGTCACACTTCTGACTTGGCTAGAAAATAAATTTGAATGTGAATATACAAGGGTTAGAGATCCCAAGCTAATGAAACACTGATCACCATTACAGTGACTTCAAAACAAATACAGTACTAAACAATATAATTTCTTACAGTAGCATGGTTAAGACAATTTTAATCATGAGAATTCACGGTAAAATGAGCAGTAAATGACTGTGATGTCAGCATCATTTTGCTGTTTATTAACAGTAATGCATTCATTTCACTGTAAATTTCTGACTACAGTAATTAATTGTAAAATAATATTCTTTAAACCTGTAAATTCCTGGCACTTTTTTTTTTTTTACAGTGAACAAGACAGCATAACAGAATTTACACAAATGGAGCAGTTTAAAAGATTGATTCTTAATGTGTGGGGGAAAAAAACAGTATATAAAATAAAATGTTACATAAAATAAACGTTACGTAAAATAAACATAATACTTGCTTATGGTTCAAGCAGTTTCAATGCGCCTGGCTTGGTTGGTCCTTTCCGAGGCTTCTCCGGCTGGGTTTTCAAACAAGGTTTAACTGACGCATAAGATGCCAGAGGAGAAAGAAGAGAGAGAGATTCCAAGGAAATGGTCGTCCTGGAAGGAGAGCGCGTGATGGCAGCGCTGTCGCCAGAGGCAGTTCAGGGCAGTCGAGAGACAATCGGGAGACAAAGGAGAAGGTGTGTGTCGTTGTTTTTATGGAAACCCAAGCTAACACACCTCCTGAATTGTAGCGGCCAATAGATGCGCAGCCCTATTTGGCGGGCAAAGTTCCTTTGTTTGGTCTCCTAGCTGAATTTGCATACTTTATGACTATCAGATCGGATTTCGAGATGGAGTACTTTCTTCACAGTATCATTAAACACATAGAAAAATGCATTTGTCAGCTATGTGACATATCTCAGTGAATGATCAGTAGCCAGAGCTTTAAAATGAGATCAAACTCGATAGATCAGACAGGTATATAAAGGAAGTTATGGTTTACAGACAAAATTCCCTTATTACAACTAAAACTAACTCAACTACAGTTATTTAAACTAAGTCTAAACATTAGGAAACATGCACACACTCGAGATACATGATGGGTACATACATGGATGTGACTTGGCATAGTTATATTTTACATATACAGTCAATAATGTATGTTTGTGTGTTTTTGTGTGTGCCTGTGTGTGTGTGCTGGGTGTTGGAATGTGAATCTGGTCTGTAGTCCACATGAGGGACCCTTTGATATCACAAGAGCTGGAAGTGGACATCTCTGTTTAGTTTCGAAGGGTAACAAAGGTGTCAGAGGGCTCATCTTTTGCAGACCGGTCGGAGCCGAGATGAGATTTTACAACCCAGTCCATTCCAAAGTTAATTGATTATCCTGATACGTGTGCATATGCTACAAATGATTGCTTATTCTAAAGGTGGATGAAAAGCACAAGATGTTGGAGCGAGTGTTTTATGTAGTCACACACAGACATCAGGATTTTGGATATGAATCACAACAACGGTGACAATCAAAACAAACAAAAAAAACTTCATGCTGCAATGCATGATGGGTGGCTTCATAGTACAAAACTTATCCTTGGTTCCCAAGCTTTTTAGTTTTGATTGTCACCGTTGATGTGATTCATATCAGTGCCTATGGATGGATCTGTGGCTGAATTCTTTTTTTCATTTTTTTCATTTTGTACGGCGGTTCCACAGATGTCTATATCAGACATTCAGATGATGCCAAAAAAAGACGTCATGAAAACTTTCATTCTGGCTTCTCAGTGGATATCTTTTCAACATACAACGTTTGTGACAAAGACGTTGAAAAGACATCTTCTGGACGTAAATTTGCTTAGTGGGTTCTTTTGCAGTATGACATTTCTTGTTCAAAATGTTGATAAACTATTCATATTCACAGTCTGTTATGAATGAATGAAAACAGAATAGGACAAAAACTAGCAGGTCTTGCAGTGTAAATGCTGCTGTTATTAATGATTATAGAAACAGCAATTTAACAGCTTTAATAAATCTTTATATACTGCAAAACCTCAAGCACTCCTTGTACTATTGAAGATAATGTTTTTCTCTGTTTCTTACTTTATTGCCAATTTACTGTTTGTCTTCCCTGAAGCAATGTTAAACCAGTAAAAACATATTTGAAGTTGGCACAGAGGGGAAATCAATCTTGGTATCATGACACAATCTTCTGTTCATGTTCTTATTCAATTAAAGTATCAAAATAATGGCAACACTTTACAATAATGTTCATTAGTTAAACATTAGTTAATATATTAACTACATTTAGTCATTTAGCAGATGCTTTTCTCCAAAGCTAACATGAACTAATCATGAGTAATACATTTGTTACTGTATTTACTAATCTTTGTTAACGTTAGTTAATGAGAATACAGTTGTTCATTGTTTGTTCATGTTAGTTCACAGCGCATTAACTAATGTTAACAAGATTTTAATAATGTATTAGTAAATGTTGAAATAAACATCAACAAAGCTGAATAAATTCTGTAGAAGTGCAGTTCATTATTAGTTCATGTTAACTAATGTAGTTAACTAATGTAGTTAACTAATGAACCTTATTGTAAAGTATTACCAAAATAATAAATGATGTTACTGTGATGTCTGATTGGCAGTCTCAATCTGATTAGTGGATGATTCACTGGCAGGAGAGTGTCAAGGACGATTCTTCAACAATATTCAGCTGTAAGAAAACATGGATTCACAGAAGGTAAAAGAAATTAACAGGATTGATTTTTGAGTTACAGAAACAAAAAATACTAAAGACTTGGAATTATGTTTCATGACATTTGAGGACTTTATGGTGTTTAAAAAATAATAATAAATTAAATAAAAGTCTAGTTGTTGTGAATAACTCTGCTATTCTCAGAATGATTTTTAAAACTATATCTTTAGTGTTAGAGTTAATGTCCTTGGTGTGAACAGGCCTTTAATCTAAACCCTGTTGTTGAAACCAGGCCATAGAGTATTTAAGCAGTCTTATCACTAGCAAATTTAAGTAACCTAGGATAACATGTTAAACTATGCTAGTAACATGCTAGCATCATCTTAAACATGCAAGCAAAATGCTAAAACATGTTGAAAACATGCTAGTAATGTGTTAAATCATGCTACCAGTGGGTTAAATCATGCTAGTCATGTTAAATCGTGCTAGTCAAATGCTAAATCATACTAGTCACATGCTAAATCACGTTAGCAAAATTCTTGAACATGTTAGCAATGTGTAAAATCATGCTAATAATTTGTTCACAATGTGTTAAATCATACTATAAACATGTTTATGTTAGAAACATGCTAGCAACATGTTATATCATGTTATAAACGTGCTAGCAAAATGCTAAAACATGTTCACATTTTATTGATTTGTCTGAAAAGCCTGAAGTTTGAAGGTTTTTCCTCAGATATTTTAAACTTTTAAGCTTCGTCAAGCCAACATCAAAGTATGTCATTGAACTTTATCTGTCTAGTTAATTAAACAATAATAAAAAATATATTTATACCACTGTTCTTTATCAAGTAATACAGAGAGCAGCTGAATGTAATTAATGTCTCTACACCAGTGGTATCCAAGTTCTGTCCTGGAGGGCCACTGTCCTGCAGAGTTTAGATCCAACTTGCCTCAGCACACCTGCTTGGAGGTTTCTAGCCTATAGCAAAGAGTATAGAACCCAAGAGGCGACACTCTGATACTTTTTGGGTAATAGCCACTAGATGGCGCTCCAGTAGCGTGGCCGCCATTATGGGGTGAAAATACTAACTGGACCACAGAATCCTTTACATCTTACACACCCAAAATCTGCGAATTTTACTGCCAAATCAGAAGCGCAGTAGAACAGTTTTCTAAATTAATTCACCAGTAAATTGTATGGCTCCTACAGTAAATGTTGTATTGTCTTATGTTTTATTTTACCAGTTGTGGAATCCAACCATTCAACCATCTGAGGTAACGTAGTTAGCCTACTTTATTGAGTATTTCCATTTACTTAACACATTTATTAATAGAAAATTAATAATTAATACATTTAAGATCATCATGTTTGCAGCGAACAATATAGATCAGACCTAGTGGAGTAATAGTAATAGTAATAATAATATCACTCCAGGTCTGAATTGGAAAAAAAAAAAAAAAAAAAAAAAAAAAAAATATATATATATATATATATATATATATATATATATATATACACAGTATATATATATATATATATATATATATATATATATATATATTGTACGGTTTAATGGATCACGCTACAAACATTATAATCTTATAATTCATGATGCATTGCGTTATCACAATTCCCACTTTTGGACACTTTTGCTTTAACAGAATTCCCAATTTTTCTGATGCATGTCCTTAATTTAATTTCATATGTTGGTAATAATTCAGTGTTTATAATGCTAAGATATTTTAAAGAATTTGAACCCAAACTGACTTGGTTTCTAGAGAGCAAAGTGGAAGACTGTAAAATCTGTAAAATAAACTGTTAAAAGGATTTGATGATCACTAGTGATAGTATTTTATTCTGTGTTGTCATCATTCAAGTTTGATTTCAGCTTTAATGCACTTTGTTTTTAACAAAGCAGCTGATATTGCCATAGAAACTAGTGGATTGACACTCGCTTTCACCACAAAATGGCGGAAACGCAGGGCTGCTACTGGGCGCCGGTGTTGCAATGGAAAGTTCTATTGAGTGTCGCTTCTTGTTAGTTTATATTCTTTGTCTATAGTAAGACCTTGATTAGTTGGTTCAGGTGTGTTTAATTAGGGCTGGAGCCAAACTCTGCAGGACAGTGGCCCTCCAGGAGCAGGATTGGAGACCCCTGCTCTACACAGTGATTTCTGAATCAAACCACATACGGTCACAGATCTGAATCGTTTTTTTTTTTTTGCAGACAGCAGATTCAGTTCAGTTTCTCACCTGATCAATGCACTGCATCCTGATCTCTGTTTAAACAATAACAAACTCAATTAAACATTACTTTTGCTTAATTAGAATATAAAAAAACAAAGATTACTCTCACACAATAAATCTCATTCTTGATCTTATTAAACCATCTGTATGTAATACTCACCATTTTGTCCTGCCTGACGCTTGCGACGGTAAATTACAGCAGCAGCAGCAACGAGCAGCAGAACAACAAGAACAGCAGCAGCACATATTCCTGCTACAGCAGCTGCAGACACACAGACTGATTCTTCCTCCTTCACTGAATTTCTCTTCGTTTCATCTTGTTCAGCAGAAGAAACACCTGAAACACAAACCAACAGATTGAGTGAAGGTCTTAGGCTGGAAAACAAGAAACAAACTCCACAACATTAGAGAACTGTATAGATATAAAAGTGATTTTCATGCTCTTTCTTGACTTTGTCTGAAATGCAACATTTTTTCACATGTTGTGCTTAAAGGAACACTTCACTTTTAAAAAAAAAATAGTCTCATTTTCCAACTCCACTGGAGTTAAACAGTTGTTTTTTAGCGTTTTCGAATCCATTCAGCCGATCTCTGGGTCTGGCAGTAGCACTTTTAGCATAGCTTAATATCATTGCGCCTGCTGCATTCATGGTACGGCAGCAAAGTTCCTTGATTATTACGCCGGAATGAGAGTATATTTCCTAGTCATATCGGCCTAGAAAATGCAACTTTTCATTTTCCGTCAGTCTTAGTACACGATTTAACTACAAAAGAGTCAAGTTTTAAATAGGAAAAATATCAAAACTCTTTGGTAATTTTTGAGCGAGATGCTAACGGTCTAATCAGATTCAATGAACTATGCTAAGCTATGCTAAAAGTGATACCGCCAGACCCAGAGATCGGCTGAATGGATTCGAAAACGGTAAAACTCAACTGTTTAACTCTAGAGGAGTTGGAAAATGAGCCTGTTTTAAAAAAAAAAAAGTGGAGTGTTCCTTTAAGAATATTACAAATCTTCTGCACTTTGGATTCCTAGTGAGAAACAAGGAGTATGAAATAATAGATGCATTTAAACAGATGATAATAGAAGGTGATCAGAGATGAGAAACTGTCTTCACAAATTACACTTTAACAACAATCATTTTTGATGAAATGATCTAGTATGAGTTACACAGGTAAAGAGAAAACACCTCTGAATGTCACTGCAAAAAAATCACTAAATGCATTAATAATGTGATTTAAATGTACAATCCCACTGAGCAAATTACGTCCAGAAGACATCTTTTTGAGGTCTTGTCTCAGGTTGAAAAGACGTCCACTGAGGGGCCAGAATGAAAGTTTTTATGACGTCTTTTTTTGACGTCTTCTGGACATCCGATATAGACGAACACGCAGAATCACCAAAGGAGAAAAATCACAATTTTTAAGCCACCATCGTGGAGATGAGTGTTTGCTTTAGTTGGGCTCTTGACCCTTGCCTTATTAATATTAGAGTTTATTTGGGCAGTTAACTGAGTCATAACAGCCAGACAAGTAAAGAGAAATTATTAGGTATTGGTTATGTTTTCACGTAATCATTATTTGACCTGAACTCATTTAGAGCCCAATCTCTGAGTTAGATTTACATTATTGATTACAGCAGCACTGTGATTCTACGGCACAAGATCTGTTTTATCAATATAATATAAAGGATTTCACATGATAAAAAAATCTCTCTCTTAGGCACACACAGACATCAAGAATCAGCCTGTGAATCTCAATGACGGTGACAAGCAACATATTCTGATCAACAGATCAACTCTGAACATTAGAAAACAAGCTACTAAAAAGTCGCATAAACAGAACAAAATAAAATATGAGAATAAAGGAAATTACTAAGACAATTAAGCTCATAATTTATTCATGCAGCAATGCATGATGGGAGCCATGGATGAATTTTGATTGGTGGCTCCCAGAATGCACTGCAACATGCTTTTTGATGGTCACCACTGTTGAGATTCACAGGCTGATTCTTGATGTCTATGTGTGCCTAAAATGAATACTTTTTTTTTGTTCGACACACCTTTTCTGAAATCATTTGATTCATATTGTAAAAGCAGATGTTGTGCTGTAGAATCACTTCATATAATCACATGATTATATGAAAACATAACCAATACCTGATAATTTCTCTTAACTTGTCCGGCTGTTATGACTCAGTTAACTGCCCAAACAAACTCTAATATTAATAAGGCAAGGGTCAAGAGCCCAACTAAAGCAAACACTCATCTCCACGATGGTGGCTTAAAAATTGTGATTTTTCTCCTTTGGTGATTCTGCGTGTTCGTCTATATCGGATGTCCAGAAGACGTCAAAAAAAGACGTCATAAAAACTTTCATTCTGGCCCCTCAGTGGACGTCTTTTCAACCTGAGACAAGACCTCAAAAAGACGTCTTCTGGACGTAATTTGCTCAGTGGGATACTTGCTTAACTTGCTCACCATAAACAGAAACACTGAAGGTCTTGAGACTGCTGCTGCTGCTGCTGCTGAAGATCTCAAGATGATAATCTCCAGAGTCAGTGTTTCTGGTGTTCATGATGGTCAGAGATCCAGTCTGATGATCCAGCTTCAGTCTGTCTCTGAATCTCTCATCACTATATTTACACTGAACATCTGTACAGAAGAAACTGAGATCTCTAGTGATTTGAGCTACACGGATGTCATAAAAATACCATCTAATCTCTTCTTGTTGGTTTGTTTCAACATTAGTTTGTAGAGTGACTGAATCTCTGTCCATCACTGTAACCTTCTCTGTATCAACACCAACAAAACCTGAAGAAATGATCATAATTATAAGCCAAACAAAATTATACAATAGGAAAGTTCTTTTTTGAGTAGAGAAATACGTGCAAGACAGACAGTTCTCACTTCACACAGAAGATCAGACACCTACGAGATCAAAGATGAATATATTTTCTTAGTTTCATCACTAAATTATACTCACCACCATTGACATTAACAATGAAGCTCTTTATTATTCTGAATCTGATGGTGCTGATCAGTAGTTTATATTCTCCTGAGTCTCCAGTTCTGGTGTTTGTGATGGTCAGAGATCCAGTCATATGATTCAGCTTCAGTCTGTCTCTGAATCTCTCATCAGCATATAAACACTGAGCATCGGTACAGATAAAACTGAGATCTCCATTGATTTCAGCGATGCGAACGTCATTAAAAACCCATTTCATCAAATAATTTGGGTGTTTCATTACACCAGGATGTAAAGTGACAGATTCTCCCTTCATCACTGACTTTCCCTTCACTTCATCTTGTTCAGAATCAGGAACATCTACAACAAAAACCAACAGGTGCTGGAGGAACTTTTTGCTCAAAACAACAAACTACAACATCAAAGAACTATTAGTCCATGGGCCAAGCCAGAATTTGGTACCACCTAAGGAGGCAAAATCTCTTTGGTACCAGTTTGTTTGTAGAGTCCATATAAGTACTTTGACCATTTCAAATGAGTAGCTTTACTAATCTTTTGGGACAATCATTATTTTTGCCATTATCATCCTACATTATCTGCACAGCAGGTTTGTATGAAGTCTACTGTAAGAGGTAGCCATACATGCTATGATTTTTTCAGGATATTCAGGGCTACCCAGATCTACCATAATTTGACATGATATTTGTTGTATACGTATATTACCCTTCATATTACGTTTTGCCTGCAAAAACATGTAATTCCTGAGGCAGTCTATAGAGGGTATGCATCGACTTCACTTTCCCACCGAAACGCGCTCCCTTAGCTGGACTGAGTGGCAAAAGAACCTGCTACGTGACTGGATTTAATAATGAATATTTTAAATAACTACAATATAGGTAGGTCTAAATCCGACTAATCACTTATATCAATGTTATATCGTCATAATATTGTCCAGCCCTAAAACTTTTATAGTTTTTGTCAGTGTTTATTTAAAAACACCCAATTATGCAGAATATGAGATGGTAAATATTTAACTGATGAGTTGTCAACACAATATATAACAATGAATACAATGTACAGGTGCTGGTCATATAATTAGAATATCATCAAAAAGTTGATTTATTTCACTAATTCCATTCAAAAAGTGAAACTTGTATATTATATTCATTCATTACACACAGACTGATATATTTCAAATGTTTATTTCTTTTAATTTTGATGATTTTAACTGACAACTAAGGAAAATCCCAAATTCAGTATCTCAGAAAATTAGAATATTACTTAAGACCAATACAAAGAAAGGATTTTTAGAAATCTTGGCCAACTGAAAAGTATGAACATGAAAAGTATGAGGATATAGAGGAATTATGCAGCAACATGGAATCATTTGTCTGCAGGATGCATGCACCATCGTCTAGTGTTTTTATCATTGTGATGTCAATGATCTATGTTACCTGCTGCTATTCAAAAGGGGTGAAGTGGAATCCTGCCTACTTCCCACTTGCAGGGACTGCTTTAAGCTGCATACACAGCGTGCCAATTACCAGGCAGCTGTCTGGAGGCACTGTCTGGAAAGACAGCCAGACATACCCCAAACCAAAAGGACATGGATGGACAACTGATGACAAAGGTATGCTTATAATAAATACAATACTTACATTTTCTAATAACTAATAATAAAATAGTATAAACACATGTATAGGCAATTTCTAAGCATTTGGACACCTCACTGAAATGGATGAGAAATATCTTATTTGTACAGGTATGATGATGTTAGACTGGATGCGGGGACCCCCAGCACCAGTGGCTGTTCTGGAGCTTATGGCCTGCAAGTGTTCACAGACCTGCAAGCTTCCAGACTGTTCCTGTCTTGCCAACAAATTAAAGTGCACAGAAATGTGCAAGCTACAAACCTGCAGCAATCAGAGAGAGGAGGAGGAGGAGGAGGATACTGATGTCATGAAACTAGTTGAATATAATGATGATGAATAAACAGAAACAGTTTGCAAAGACCAAATAAGTTCATGAACCAGGTATAATTATTTTGTTTTTCTTTGGATGTTCTGTTCAAATAAAGTTACAAGATTTTTTCATTCTTTGGCTCAACGGTTAGTGTCATTGAAGGCTGATTTCTGTGACAAAGCTACCACTAACAAAAGGTTATCATGTTGTAATATCATATGGACTTTTAAAAAAAATCACACTAGAATTTGCCACCGTGGGTGGTGCCAATCAGTGAAAATTGAGACCTAGGCCCATGGACTATATGGATGAAAATGATTGTACAATCCCTATATTTCTTAAACCTGTTCGGCACACCAACGCTACACATTTTCAGCTCTTCCTAGTCAAGCACACCTGAATCAACTCATCATTAATAGAGACTGAAATGGATGGATCATATAATGACTCACCATAAACAGAAATATTGAAGAGTTGAGGAAGACTGTCACTGCTGCTGCTGATCTGTAGTTTATACAGTCCAGAGTGTGTGTCTGTGATGTTTGTGATGGTCAAAGATCCAGTCTGATGATCCAGCTTCAGTCTGTCACTGAATCTCTCAGTGCCTTTATTACACTGAACATCTGTACAAGTTTTATTGGGATCTCCAGTGATTTCAGTAATGCGAGCATCATTAAAATACCATCTAATCTCTTCGTGTTGGATTGTTTCTTGATCATTGTATAAAGTGACTGAATCTCCCTCCATCACTGACACATCTGAACCAACACCGAAAAAACCTGAAAAAGAAATGAACAGTTATTTACAAGCCATACACATAACAGTGTAGCCATTTCTAAAACTGTGGTTAAACTATGATTTTACAATTTTACAATGGAATAAATACAAGAACCATGTTTTTTGGTTTTATTCAAAGTAAAAACCATGGTTAATTTTCGTAAGGGAACGCACCATGTGGTTTGATATGCAGATTTCGTTTCACTATTAATCCGCTGTGTGCTGTCGTAGACATGCACATAATATCGCATGTCATTCTTCATGATTTGTGAATACTGCATATCAAACCTGCAAACTATCTTTCTGAGGTGCAAAAAAAAAATTTTGACTTTCTCAGTTTGCGTAAATTTACTTAGGATTCAGGGAATTTCTTTTGTTCCAAATTTAAGGGTTGGTTCACCCAAAAATTCTGTCATTAATTACTCACCCGTTCCACACCCGGAAGACCTTCTTTAATCTTTGGAACACAAATTAAGATATTTTAGTTGAAATCCGATGGCTCCATGGGGCCTGCGTAGGGAGCAATGACATTTCCTCTCTCAAGATCCATAAAGGTACTAAAAACATATTTAAATCAATATTAAATCAATATTTTAAAGTGATGAGAATATTTTTGGTGCGCCAAAAAAAAACAAAAAAACAACTTATTTAGTGATGGCCGATTTTAAAACACTGCTTCAGGAAGCATCGGAGCATAATGAATCAGCGTATCGAATCATGATTCGGACCGCATGTCAAACTGGCAAACTCAGGGCAAACTGCTGAAATCACGTGACTTTGGCTCTCCGAACAGCTTATTCAACACGCTGATTCATTACGCTGATTATGCTCATTTGAAATTGGCCATCACTATATAAGTCGTTTTTTTGTTGTTGTTTTTTTGGCACACCAAAAATATTCTTGTCGCTTTATAACATTAATATGGAACCACTATACTCACATGAACTGATTTAAATATGTTTTTTTGTACATTAATGGATCTTGAGAGAGAAAATGTCATTGCTTCCCCATGCAGGCCTCACTGAGCCATCGTATTTTAACTAAAATATCTTAATTTGTGTTCCGAAGATTAACGAAGGTCTTACGGGTGTAAAACGACATGAGGGTGAGTAATAAATGACAGAATTTCCATTTTTGGGTGAACTAACCCTTTAATTTCACACGTCTGGTACAAATATGTGGCTTTGTTTCAATAATACAGTGTATACTTTTTTATTTATTTACGCCTAAAGAAGGGAAGTATCCTATAGCTATACTTTCACTTCCTTCAATCCCTCTCTATTGCAGCTTATTATACTCTGAGCACTGCCTAAAACGTGCAGGGCTATTGTGAGCACTTTTTGTGTCTATTTGCCTCGTCATGACGACTTGCTTGTTGAATTCCTCACTTGTAAGTCACTTTGGATAAAAGCATCTGCCAAATGAATAAATGTAAATGTAAATGGGAAGTGAAATGTGACAACGTGACCCATAGGTGGGGCACATTGTAACATGATGGGACATGTGGTAACATGACCATATGACAGCTAAAATCTTTATCTGACTCAGAGGTGGGTAATCCAGGGGTCAAAGAGTAAAAGTCCTGCCATATTTTTATTCCACCCACTGAAGCATTAATGAGATAAATAAGTGATTAATTGAGTGATGATTGAGCATTATTGAAGACACCTGATGATAACAAGCAGAATCACCAAAGGAGAAAATCACAATTTTTAAGTTACCATCATCGAGGTCAGGGTTTGTTTTAGTTGAGCTCTTGACCCTTGCCTTTTTAGTGTTAGATTTTGTTTTGGTAGTTTTAACTGCATTAAAACCAAATAGACAAACAAAGTTAAAAGATGATGAGGTCTTGGTTATGTTTTCACGTAATCGTTATTTGACCTGAATCACTGAACTCATTTAGAGCCCAATCTCTCAGTTAGACTTACATTATTGATTACAGCACAAGATCAACTTTATCAATACAATTTTTTAATTTTTTTAGTCCTGATTTAAAAAAAAAAAAACAGAGCTCATTTGAACACACAGACATCAAGAATCATCCTGTGAATCTCAACAGTGGTGGCCATCATAAAGCATGTTGCAGTGCATTCTGGGTGCCAGCAATCACAATTCATCCATGCCTCCCATCATGCATTGCTGCATGAATAAATTATGAGCTGAGTTGTTTTAGTAATTTTTTTAATTCTCACTATTAAAATTTTGCTGTTTTTCTGTGACTTTTTAGTAGCTTGTTTTCTAATGTTCAGAGTTGATCTGTTGATCAGAATATGTTGCTTGTCACCGTCGTTGATATTCATACGCTGATTCTTGATGTCTGTGTGTGCCTAAAATATATATATATAAATATATATAATTTTTTTTGTAATAAGGACACCTTTTTTTTTTTTTTTTAAATTCTGTATTGATAGAGTTGTTCTTGTGCTGTAGAATCACAGTGCTACTGTAATCAATAATGTAAATCTAACTCAGAGATTGGGCTCTAAATAAGTTCAGTGATTCAGGTCAAATAACGATTACGTGAAAACATAACCAAGACCTGATCATCTTTTAACTTTGCTTGTCTGCTTGGTTTTAATGCAATTAAAACTGCCAAAACAAAATCTAATATTAAAAAAGGCAAGGGTCAAGAGCTCAACTAAAACAAACCCTGACCTCGATGATGGTAACTTAAAAATTGTGATTTTCTCCTTTGGTGATTCTGATTGTTATCATCAGGTGTCTTCAATAATGCTCAATCATCACTCAATTAATCACTTATTTATCTCATTAATACCTCAGTGGGTGGAATAAAAATATGGCAGGACTTTTACTCTTTGACCCCTGGATTGCCCACCTCTGATCTGACTTAATTAAAAATATATATACATGACAAATTAAAAGACAATTATTTTTTCATATAAAATAATAGCATTTTTTTTTTTTTTTTTTTTTAGAAATTCAAATTTAAATAATTTTGTAGTTTAAATCAGATGAAGAAACATGTTCAAACATTCAGAAAAACAGAGCTGAACAAAAACACTCCCCTTCCTCCACTCACTGCTCTCAGAACAAGAGATAAAGAGATGAGACAATAGGCTACAAATGCTGAACATTTCCTGAAATAATATTTTCTGGATGTTCAGGTTCTTCCTCTCAACGAACCCTATCTGCGCAACTGGAATTTAAACCAGGTTAGTGTCTTCTGATAGTTAGTGAAGCATTAAAGAACTACCCAAACTGCTAAACAAGAGATTGGAGATTAAAATAATATCACATTTGTCTAATTTTAAATAAAACAAAAAACATAGGTTAAAAACTGCTTGAGAAATTTACTTTTGCTATTGTTAAATAAATGTTCAGTGATGTCTTCCAAAGATTTTTGAATTTTGGCGCAATTTTTTCTCTATAGCTATATTGTCGATATGGCAACTAGTAAATACGCTAAGTTTCTTCATGCAAGCGTGTGTGGAAGTATTTAAACCATGCGTGTTACAACTAACCCCGCGTTAGTTTGTGCCCCGCGCGCTCCATTAAGCAAGACCGCGCACCCGTTCTCTAACGTTGAGATGAAAATCGTAATGTACAATGTCTTACCATCCACTGCTGCACACAACAATAAGAGAAAAATAACTTCCAGCTTCATTTTCAGTGTTTTCAGAAAGATGACTGCAGACTGAAATTGAAAAAAGTGCTTTGTTCCTTTGCTTCACTAGTAAGTGAAAGTAAATATATGGGTGACGATGACGTAATGAAGTGTCGTCACGTTCTTTAACCTACACATTTACATTGATTCATTAGCAGACACTTTTATCCAAAGCGACCTATAAATTAACAATACAACATGCGATTCGTCATAAAGAGGCTATTAAAAACAAGAAGTGCTCATAATACAAAATTTCAGTCATCGTTTAGCTTATCTAAGCTTGTGCAAGGCTGTGTAAATGTAATTTTATATTGTTAGTAGGCTATTTTCTACCTTGTCTGCCCAATAACATCACCGAGATTTTCACAATATATTTAATAAATTTTAGTGTCATGATGTCTTTGAAACTGTGTTGCTCTGTATTTAATTTAGTGGTTCACAATTCGAAAAGTCAACTAAAATCGCATGGAAATTTACTATCTTTCATTATTAAAAATTGTTTTAATTTATTGAATAAGGATTGCATTGGATAGTGATGTACAGTATCACTCAACATGAAAGAAGCATTCCCACTGAGCAAATTACGTCCAGAAGACGTCTTTTTCAGGTCTTGTCTCAGGTTGAAAAGACGTCCACTGAGGGGCCAGAATGAAAGTTTTTATGACGTCTTTTTTGGACGTCTTCTGGACATCCGATATAGACGAACACGCACAATCACCAAAGGAGAAAAATCACAATTTTTAAGCCACCATCGTGGAGATGAGTGTTTGCTTTAGTTGGGCTCTTGACCCTTGCCTTATTAATATTAGAGTTTGTTTGGGCAGTTAACTGAGTCATAACAGCCAGACAAGCAAAGAGAAATGATCAGGTGTTGGTTATGTTTTCACATAATCATTATTAGATCTGAATCACTGAACTTGTTTAGAACCCAATCTCTGAGTTAGATTTACATTATTGATTACAGCAGCACTGTGATTCTACAGCAGAAGATCAGCTTTATCAATATAATACAAAGGATTTCACAAACAGTTGTTCTGAGCAAAAAAAAAAAAATTTCTCTTAGGCACACACAGACATCAAGAATCAGCCTGTGAATCTCAACAACGGTGACAAGCAACATATTCTGATCAACAGATCAACTCTGAACATTAGAAAACAAGCTACTAAAAAGTCACATTAACAGAACAAAATAAAATATGAGAATAAAGGAAATTACTAAAACAATTAAGCTCATAATTTATTCATGCAGCAATGCATGATGGGAGCCATGTGTGAATTTTGATTGGTTCCCACTGAGCAAATTACGTCCAGAAGACGTCTTTTTGAGGTCTTGTCTCAGGTTGAAAAGACGTCCACTGAGGGGCCAGAATGAAAGTTTTTATGACGTCTTTTTTTGACGTCTTCTGGACATCCGATATAGACGAACACGCAGAATCACCAAAGGAGAAAAATCACAATTTTTAAGCCACCATCGTGGAGATGAGTGTTTGCTTTAGTTGGGCTCTTGACCCTTGCCTTATTAACATTAGAGTTTGTTTGGGCAGTTAACTGAGTCATAACAGCCGGACAAGTTAAGAGAAATTATCAGGTATTGGTTATGTTTTCATATAATCATTATTTGACCTGAATCACTGAACTCATGAAGAGCCCAATCTCTGAGTTAGATTTACGTTATTGGTTAAAGCAGCACTGTGATTTTACAGCACAACATCTGCTTTTACAATATGATTCAAATGATTTCAGAAAAGGTGTGTCGAACAAAAAAAAAGTATTCATTTTAGGCACACATAGACATCAAGAACCAGCCTGTGAATCTCAACAGTGGTGACCATCAAAAAGCATGTTGCAGTGCATTCTGGGAGCCACCAATCAAAATTCATCCATGGCTCCCATCATGCATTGCTGCATGAATAAATTATGAGCTTAATTGTCTTAGTAATTTCCTTTATTCTCATATTTTATTTTGTTCTGTTTATGCGACTTTTTAGTAGCTTGTTTTCTAATGTTCAGAGTTGATCTGTTGATCAGAATATGTTGCTTGTCACCGTCATTGAGATTCACAGGCTGATTCTTGATGTCTGTGTGTGCCTAAGAGAGAGATTTTTTTTATCATGTGAAATCCTTTATATTATATTGATAAAACAGATCTTGTGCTGTAGAATCACAGTGCTGCTGTAATCAATAATGTAAATCTAACTCAGAGATTGGGCTCTAATTTGTGAAGACAGTTTCTCATTTCTGATCACCTTCTATTATCATCTGTTTAAATGCATCTATTATTTCATACTCCTTGTTTCTCACTAGGAATCCAAAGTGCAGAAGATTTGTAATATTCTTAAAGGAACACTCCACTTTTTTTTTTTTTAAAACAGGCTCATTTTCCAACTCCTCTAGAGTTAAACAGTTGAGTTTTACCGTTTTCGAATCCATTCAGCCGATCTCTGGGTCTGGCGGTATCACTTTTAGCATAGCTTAGCATAGTTCATTGAATCTGATTAGACCGTTAGCATCTCGCTCAAAAATTACCAAAGAGTTTTGATATTTTTCCTATTTAAAACTTGACTCTTTTGTAGTTAAATCGTGTACTAAGACTGACGGAAAATGAAAAGTTGCATTTTCTAGGCCGATATGACTAGGAAATATACTCTCATTCCGGCGTAATAATCAAGGAACTTTGCTGCCGTACCATGAATGCAGCAGGCGCAATGATATTAAGCTATGCTAAAAGTGCTACTGCCAGACCCAGAGATCGGCTGAATGGATTCGAAAACGCTAAAAAACAACTGTTTAACTCCAGTGGAGTTGGAAAATGAGACTATTTTTTTTTTAAAAAGTGAAGTGTTCCTTTAAGCACAACATGTGAAAAAATGTTTTACAGGCTGATTCTTGATGTCTGTGTGTGCCTGAAAGAAATTTTCTTTTGTTTTATTCAGAACAACTTTTGTGAAACCCTTTGGATTATACTGATAAAGCTGATTTTGTGCTGTAATCAATAATATAAATCTAACTCAGAGATTGGGCTCTAAATGAGATCAATGATTCAGACCAAATAATGATTATGTGAAAACATAACCAACGTTACCTGACCAGCTTTTCTCTTTGCTTGTTTGGCTGTTATAATTCAGTTAAAACTGCCCAAACAAATTCATATATTAAAAAGTGAAGGGTCAAAAGCCCAACTAAAGCAAACCATGACCACTGTGATGGTGTCTTAAAAATTGTGATTTTCTCCTTTGGTGATTCTGCTTGTTATCATCAGGTGTCTTCAATAATGCTCAATCATCACTCAATTAATCACTTATTTATCTTATTAATGCTTCAGTGGGTGGAAAAAAAAAATATGGCAGGACTTTTACTTTCTGAGCCCTGGACTTTCTACCTCTGCCGCGAACGGACCCGTATCGGAATCCACTTGCTCGCAGTGACGGATCCGCAACGAAGGCGGATCACGGACCCGCCTTGGCTCCGCGCTGCATCCGCTCCGCATCCGCGATTAAAACCTTACCTCCGCGGCGGGTCCGTTTGGGACCCGCAAATTGATACAACCGTTACAGTAAAGGCGCGTGCGCGTCCGCGGATCCGACATGGGTCCGCTCAGGATCCGCTGATTGACAGTATAATTTATGGTGCCGCCCGGATGCGGATCTGATCCTCTGGGCGGCGTCAAAACGGATGTGACAGTCACGCGGGTTTGGCGACTCGAATGCGGATCCGCCTAGGAGTCCCTTGCTGTGTGGGTGCATATATGTGATATATGAAAAGTGCTGCGTGTGTCCGTCTCTGGTTTAGCGCCAGTTAAAGCGTGCAAGCACATTTGAATTTGGCAGTTGATCACGTAATGCACTGAACGTTCTAATCACACCGGTGTGATCGTACGCTCCTGGGGCCAGCCAAGACTGATCACACCGGTGTGATCGTACGTGTCAAAGGGTTAAGGGGTTATTTGGGCAAATAACTGAATGATAGGCTGGCTGTTTACAGGCAGGACGTTTATGGCCGCTTTGCTGCTTAGCCTTCGGCGTTTGTGTAGCTTCTTGGCTGATACTGTGTTTATAGCTAGAACTAGCATTTGCTATTTCAGTTATTTGTTTTGATTGGCCGGGTTTTTCGGCCATCTAATGCTGTCGTTCGCGTTGCTTTACTTCTCTGTGTCTTTGGGAATTTGAAGCCCGAGTGTAGCTTGGTCTCATATAGGCCTTACCTAGCGGCTAGGCTAGAACTAGGTTAGGTGTTTGTTTGTGTACATCACCCCTGTTATAACTATCCCCATGCGGTTGTATAGTTCCTAGTTCTGGCCTTCTCCTGAGGGAGTTGCTGGCCGTCTTTGCCCATATTTCCCCTTCATATTTCATATGCAGGCATGTTATGTGAGCTTGTTTGTGCTGCCACAGGTTACACCTGTTTCTGTGATAGCAGGCTTTGTTTAGCCTCTTTCTATGAACTTGGTGTTTTTTGTATTCCCCGGTTAGGGTTTGTGTTTCACTGAGTGCATCACCTGCTGGATTGCACACTCAGGGTGAGTGTAGGGAATAATTTTTTGCCCCGACCTCTCCCGGTCATTTGTACCGCAGCAGCTGGGTTTCATTGCTGTTTGATTGTTGGCTATTTGTTATAGCCTCTCTGTTATGCAGCTCGTTTTTGGAATACAGCGCTGTTGGTCTACGATTCCGGTTTGCTCACGCTTTTTAGCATATTTACATTGCCTGTTGGAATGTGTGCTCCTAGGCAAAGGTTGTGTAGCTAGTTCCCTCAAATTGTCATTTTAGGTTGTAAACTGGCCCTCCTTTGAGCTTGGGCCCTGTTATGGCCACGGGCTGGTGCCACATGGTACTTTAAGCAGCAGGCCTTTCCAGGCCTCTCTTGTAGCTTCCTGTTGGCCCAGCTGGGCTGGTCATGTACTGGTATCATTCCATGATTGAGTCATGCGTTACCCTGTTGTTGCCAGGTGTTCATGAAAGTCGTTGGCCCCCATTGGGGCCTCCTTTCGGTGTTAAACTTAGCATGTTGGCACAGCTTGTATGGGTTTCTGTATGTCTCTCCCCTATGGGTGAGTTATAGTCGCACTAGCTATCGCCGCGTGCAAAGGGATTTGTGTCGCTGGCTGGCCGGGGCTCGGGTTGACTAATGACTTCCTTTTTTAGTCGGATTGTTTAGCCTGAACCTTGATAACACTGCCACGAGCTGATGCCATGTGTCTGCTGAGGTTATAGGCCCACGAGGCCTTCTTTAGCACATGATGGCGTATGTTGTACTCCTCTTGCTTAAAGAGGAGAAAGGTGCTTTACAGAGTGCACTGCTCGTTGGATTGTGTTGGACGGGCTGTCTCGTGGGCACTCACAGCTACCTAATCATTTGGTTGGTCATGCGCTTAGCATGCTATGTTTTCAGTCGAATGGCCTTATGGGCCATCCTGAATACCACCTTTTGGATTGGGTTCTTGTTGTGATATTAGTTCATTTATAAGAACTTTAGTTATGTTGTAGGCCCCTTTTGGTTGGCCTCCATGGCTTTGTGCCTACAGTACGGTCTGTCTGTTAGGTTGAGCTTCGTACTTCCCTTTGGGTTGACTGTGTAATTGTGCTTAGCTCCCTAAGCTGGTCATTGGTTGTAGACTTCTGTGAAGTCTCCCGTTCAGACTGGCCCCAGGCTGGTTTGTGCTCCCCTATACCAGGGTTTTTTCTAGCGCACAGCCTCCTCAGCACCTTTGTCAGAAGCTGAGTAGATCCTAGGATGAGTGGTTGTACTCCCCTCATACAAGGGTTTTTAGCGCTCAGCTGAGTTCCGCTCTCCAGGATGCCCATCTCTGCGTGTGGGTTTGAGTTGCTTACTGCCTTTTCGCAGTCGCTCTTTCCTGCTCTCCTCTTTGGAGTTTGCGCTTGGAGATTCTGTTTATCAGACAAGGTTGGCCAGGCCAGGTTTGGTGATTGCTAAATTTAGCCTTGGTGGCTGCGGGGGTGAACTTTTTCCCCCCTAGTGACTGGCCGAGGTTCCTTTGGACTCTTGGCCACATTCCCTTAAAGGGACCACCTTCTCTGGTTGTTGGTTCCAGATGCTCGAGCAGCCTTGGTAGGCTTTTGGCGGAAGGCCTCTTTAGGCTCAGCTTGGGCTGTTGGCCATAGGGAATGCTGTCACTGACAGCCTTGGAGTTCTGCTCCCGGCTTTCCCTGGAACTGCCGGAGACATTTTGGGCCGGCATTCTCCTCTAGCATGGCAGCGTGGGTATATCATTCCCCATAGCGCAATCAGCGCAGAGTTGAAGTTCCCTTTCGAAAGGGAACGTCTCAGGTTACGCATGTAACCATGGATCCCCGAGAACAGGGAACGAGACTCTGCGCTTTCATGCCATGCTTCGGGATGCCTGCTAACAGTCCCTCAAAGACAAGAAGATGTCGGCTGTTTCCCCAGGCGCTCCCTTTATACGTCACGGTTCGCGCCGTTTGACGTGATAGGCTGTCGCCGGCCAATAGGATTGGAGTGTTGTGATTTTTGGCATTTCGAACACGGGTCACGGGGGACGTTCCCCATAGCGCAGTCAGCGCAGAGTCTCGTTCCCTGTTCTCAGGGAACCATGATTACATGCGTAACCTGAGACGTTTTAACGCTAGGTTTTGGAATAACTGACGACGGGCCGCTGAATTATTAGAAAAAAACAATGCATAGTCATGGGAGTCGAAGAGAAACATACAGGTCTAAATGTCTTACCACAGTCACGTAAACACCAAAACAATGAGGGCAAAATAAGGAGAAGCATTTTCACTGCTTTTCCTAAAAATAAAATGTTGCTAGTTTTTTTTTAACGTAGATTCTAATCCATTAAAGTGTTCCGTCACCACTAAAAAACAAAAAACTGAAAGTAACAGCGCGTTTAGGCCACACCCATACTAAAGTCAATGGAGACTGTTGGATTGTTTTCCCGAGTGGGCGTGGTTTTCAATGCTGAACCAATGGGAGACACCGTGAGCATTGACAGATTAGAAGCCATTAAGACGTGATCAATTGTACAATTCTGTGTAAAAGTTATTTTATGGTGTTAGAATGTATATTACATTACTTGTTTGCAACTCACAGTGTGGATTTTATTATTCAAAAAAAAAAAAAAAAAAAAAATTAAAGGCTACTGTTAAGATCTGGATGAATTTAAATATTAACCTATTAAGCTTTCATAGACACAAACAAGACACAATCTATACACTAATACATACAAAATAAAGAGTTCTAAGTGTACAGAGTCAATAACATGTTTACATAAGCACAACAAAGGATCTTTACATCACATATAATTAGCATCAATAATATCAGAAACAGATTGTGCAATTCACGAAATACAGAAAATAAATTAATAGTTGGAATATATATAAAAACGTAAATAAAATTATGAAATATATATATATATATATATATATATATATATATATATATATATATATATATATATACCGAAAGTGCCTTTAAATCAACTTAACTCAAGGAGCAATAATAGCCATGACCTCATGCTCTTGTCTCTGCTGAAACTCTCTGCTGAAAGGCTGGTTCACACTGTGCGATTTTGGCCACGATTTGGTCGTCTGAGACAAATATTGCAAATCCTAAAAGATTCGTATAATCCTAGCCTAAAATCTGTTGTCTTTGATTGCTAGTTTGACATGTTCACTGACAGCCGGTTAATGACCGTTGCGTTCAAATTTTACCTCCGACGAAATAGAGTACCCCAGGGATGACGTGTTTTTGTAGGCCAACCCGGAAGTTAGCGGCACATGGGTTCCCTCGATCGAAAGCCTATTCATTTTTCCCATTGACTTTTGGAAAATCGCAAAAAATAAGCTCTGTGTTTAACAAAGGGTTATGACACTTACACGCAGAGGTGGGTAATCCAGGGGTCAAAGAGTAAAAGTCCTGCCATATTTTTATTCCACCCACCGAAGCATTAATGAGATAAATAAGTGATTAATTGAGTGATGATTGAGCATTATTGAAGACACCTGATGATAACAAGCAGAATCACCAAAGGAGAAAATCACAATTTTTAAGCCACCATCATCGAGGTCAGGGTTTGTTTTAGTTGAGCTCTTGACCCTTGACTTTTTAATATTAGATTTTGTTTGGGCAGTTTTGACTGTATTAAAACCAACCAGACAAGCAAAATTAAAAAATGATCAGGTGTTGTTAGTTATGTTTTTACATAATCATTATTTGATCTTAATCACTGAACTCATTTAGAGCCCAATCTGTGAGTTAGATTTACATTATTGGTTACAGCAGCACTGTGATTCTACAGAAGATCAGCTTTATCAATACAGATTTTTTTTTTTTTTAAATTATCACAAAAAAAAAAAAATATATATATATATATATATATATATATTAGGCACACACAGACATCAAGAATCAGCGTATGAATCTCAACAACGGTGAAAAGCAACATATTCTGATCAACAGATCAACTCTGGACATTAGAAAACAAGCTACTAAAAAGTCACAGAAAAACAGCAAAATCTTAATAGTGAGAATAAGGAAAATTACTAAGACAATTCAGCTCATAATTTATTCATGCAGCAATGCATGATGGGAGCCATGGATGAATTTTGATTGGTGGCACCCAGAATGCACTGCAACATGCTTTATGATGGCCACCACTGTTGAGATTCACAGGCTGATTCTTCATGTCTGTGTGTTTAAATGAGCTGCTTTTTTTTTTTTTTTTTTTTAAATCAGAACCCAAAAAAAAAAAAATTGTATTGATAAAGCTGATCTTGTGCGGTAGAATCACAGTGCTGCTGTAATCAATAACGTAAATCTAACTCAGAGACTGGGCTCTAAATGAGTTCAGTGATTCAGATAAAGATTATGCAAAAACATAACCAACACCACCTGATCAGCTTTTAACTTTGCTTGTCTGGATGGTTTTAATACAGTTAAAACTACCCAAACAAAATCTAATATTAAAAAGTCAAGGGTCAAGAGCTAAACTAAAACAAACCCTGACCTCGATGATGGTAACTTAAAAATTGTGATTTTCTCCTTTGGTGATTCTGCTTGTTATCATCAGGTGTCTTCAATAATGCTCAATCATCACTCAATTAATCACTTATTTATCTCATTAATGCTTCAGTGGGTGGAATAAAAATATGGCAGGACTTTTACTCTTTGACCCCTGGATTACCCACCTCTGCTTACATGTTTTGTCTATCAAGATAATCTTTACAAGTTAAAACAACATTTATACATTTTGAAGCCTAAATAAAGTAATCAGATATAAAAAGTTAACAGTAGGCTATAAATGGACTACAGCACACCATGGTCGCGGATCAACGTCACCACCACCAAGCTTCCTCATGCGTACTTAAAAAACAACGTTATTTAAAAACATGCTCTCTGATTATGATCTGCGCTGTGTACACTCTCAAAAAGGATGTGTTAATTAATAACACATTTTTTTGTGTTATGGCTATTTTAACACATTTTTGTGTTTAAGTTGATCATGTGCAGAGAGAGAGAGAGGAACAACACTGTGTCCAACACAACATGTGTTAAACTATCATCCAATCACATTACTGCTACGTCACTCCGCAAGCTGTTAAGCAAGTTTGTGCCTCTTTCTTCATCTGTGGATGATTTGTGTTCATTTTGACACATTCATTGTGTCAGGAAAATGATCTGCTGTTAACAAGCAGAATCAAAGGAGAAATTCACAATTTTTAAGTTACCATCATGGAGATGAGTGTTTGCTTTAGTTGAGCTCTTGACCCTTGACTTTTTAATATTAGATTTTGTTTGGGTTGCTATAACTGAGTTATAATAGCCAGACAAGCAAAGAGAAAAGATGATCAGGTTGTGTTTATGTTTACATATAATCATTATTTGTCTTGAGCTCATTTAGAGCCCAATCTCTGAGCTATATTTACATTATTGATTATAGCAGAAGATCAGCTTTTTCTACATAATTCAAAGGTATTTCTTAAAAAGTTGTTCTGATCAAAAAAAACAAACAAAACTTTCTTTTAGGCACACACAGACATCAAGAATCAGCCTGTGAATCTCAACAGTGGTGAGAATAATAAACCATGTTGCAGTGCATTCTGGGAGCCACCAATCACAATTCATCCATGGCTCCCATCATGCATTGCTGCATGAATAAATTATGAGCTGAATTGTCTTAGTAATTTTCTTTATTCTCACTATTTTGTTTTTTGGTGTTTTTATGGGACTTTTTAGTAGCTTGTTTTCTAATGTTCAGAGTTGATCTGTTGATCAGAATATGTTGCTTGTCACCGTTGTTGAGATTCACAGGCTGATACTTGATGTCTGTGTGTGCCTAAAATATATATATATTTTTGATAAGGACAACTTTAAAAAAAAAAAAAAAAAAAAAATTCTGTATTGTAAAAGTTGATCTTCTGCTGTAGAATCACAGTGCTGCTGTAATCAATAATGTAAATCTAACAAAAAATTGTGGTTTTCTCCTTTGGTGATTCTGCTTATCATCAGGTGTCTTCAATAATGCTCAATCATCACTCAATTAATCACTTATTTATCTCATTAATGCTTCAGTGGGTGAAATAAAAATATGGCAGGAGTTTTACTCTTTGACCCCTGGATTACCCACCTCTGGACGGATATTAACAAAGTTTATTAGTTTCTGTTATTAGTAATCAATAACATTACTCCTAGATGACCAAAAGCTGTTGCCTGATTCATGATAATAATCTGTACAATACTGTGATTTGAGAACAGTGTTACATATCGTTAGATAACGTGTATATCTATAAGCTAACACCGGTCTCTTACCCTGTTCTCCACTAGTTCTCCTCACACCACAGCTCAATTTGTCTGACCATTGTTCTGTCTAATCCTGGCTTGACCACATAGCAGGCTAACTGCTGATCTGACTCAAACATTCCTCCGCACAGCAAAAAAATAGCTTTGGTTGAAATCATCTTCCTAAACAGTCTACACATCTAAAATGCTTAAACTATCTCACTAGCGAATGTGAATAAGACAGTATTGGTCCAACATGCTCTTTTAAAGGTGCCCTAGAACTTTTTTTTAAAAAGATGTAATATAAGTCTAAGGTGTCCCCTGAATGTGTCTGTGAAGTTTCAGCTCAAAATACCCCATAGATTTTTTTAAATTCATTTTTTTAATTGCCTATTTTGGGGCATAATTAGAAATGGAGCCCTTTGTGGCCCATTTCTAATTATATGGTATGTGGGGTATGTGGCCCTTTAAATTTCGTGCTCCACGCCCCAAGAGCTCGCACTTGCCTTAAACAACATAAAAAAAGTTCACACAGCTAATATAACCCTCAAAATGGATCTTTACAAAGTGTTCGTCATGCAGCATGTCTAATCGCGTAAGTACAGTGTTTATTTTGATGTTTACATTGATTCTGAATGAATTTGAGGCTATGCTCCGTGGCTAACGGCTAATGCTACACTGTTGGAGAGATTTATAAAGAATGAAGTTGTGTTTATGAATTATACAGACTGCAAGTGTTTAAAATGAAAATAGCGACCGCTCTTGTCTCCGTGAATAAGAAACGATGGTAACTTTAACCACATTTAACAGTACATTAGCAACATGCTAACGAAATATTTAGAAAGACAATTTACAAATATCACTAAAAATATCATGAATCATGTCAGTTATTATTGCTCCATCTGCCATTTTTCGCTTTTGTTCTTGCTTACCTAGTCTGATGATTCAGCTGTGCACATCCAGACGTTACTGGCTGCCCTTGTCTAATGCCTTTCATAATGTTGGGAACATGGGCTGGCATATGCAAATATTGAAGCGTACACCCCGACTGTTATGTAACAGTCGGTGTTATGTTGAGATTCACCTGTTCTTCGGAGGTCTTTTAAACAAATGAGATTTATATAAGGAGGAGGAAACAATGGAGTTTGAGACTCACTGCATGTCTTTTCCATGTACTGAACTCTTGTTATTTAACTATGCCGAGGTAAATTCAATTTTTGAATCTAGGGCACCTTTAATAAAGTTGCGCTTTTTGTTTTCATGTTGTTTGTCATTTGTTTTATTACTTGTTATTTAGTTTATTTGGGAGAAACATTTATGTTACACCCTGATCCTAGACTAGTGTTGTCCTATGGTAAATAAATAAATAATAATAATATAAGGATAGCAGTACAAACTATTATAAATTTATAATATCATACAATTTATTGTATAGTAAAACTGTAAGAGAGCAGCACTGTCTTGAAGAGTCAGTTAGTACAGGTTATTACTACACAGTGATTTCTGAGTGACACCACATAAAACACTCAAACATGTTTCAAACTCACAGATCTGAATTAGTTTTTCAGCAGGCAGATTCAGTTCACATGGTATCTTACCTGAAGACTGTCCTCTCTACTGCTGCCTGTTTGAACAGCAACAAACTCAATTAAACACAGTACTTTGGTTAATTAGAATAAAAATAAAATTGTTCACATCTTTTAAAGATTATTTTCACACAATAAATATATTTCAATCTTGTTACATCAGCTGTATGCAGAGGTGGGTAATCCAGGGGTCAAAGAGTAAAAGTCCTGCCATATTTTTATTCTTGACCCTTGCCTTTTTAATATTAGATTTTGTTTGGGCAGGTTTAACTGCATTAAAACCAACCAGACAATTTAAAAATTGTGATGTTTCTCCTTTGGTGTTTCTGCTTGTTATCATCAGGTGTCTTCAATAATGCTCAATCATCACTCAATTAATCACTTATTTATCTCATTAATGCTTCAGTGGGTGGAATAAAAATATGGCAGGACTTTTACTCTTTGACCCCTGGATTACCCACCTCTGATTGGTGCTGACATATTAGTTTGTGCTGCAATTCTAAGGATGAGATGTAAGAATAACAACACGTAAACTAAGCCACTTCTCCCGAAAAACATGAAAGTAAGTGGCCGGTGAACGGAAGCAGCAATCTTTTCAAATTGACAGTGTGTTTTATTCACATTCTGAACACCTTGTCAAATTGAAATAAATATTAATGCTGCTTCCATTGACATCTGTGTGTATTTTAAAAACTATGTTTTTTATATGTATTTAAATGTCTGAAATCTAAAATAAACATTATGTGGTTGAAAACACTGAACAGTTGTGATATGACAAGTGCTAAACATTTCCTTTCTGACTCAATGCCAGTCATATATCACAACTGTTGAGTGTTTTCTTATTTTATAGTTTGAGATGACAGACCATATAAACACTCACTCAACACACTGAACCAAAAATAAGATTTCTGTCATGACAATTCTCAAAGTGTTTGGCATGGTACTGGATATGGCCATGTTGATATGTTTGGCCTTAGATCTGCTACGCTGCTGCTGTTACTGCTGCAGAGCAAGTACGGGACTTGCTACTGCCAATACATACACAACACACTGCTGTGAGCAAGTAAGACATGCTGCTGCTGTACAATATAGAATTACCCGTAGCAGATCTATACAGGTGGAGCTGGGGAAGGTGGAGGGTTTCAGAAAGCTCACAGCAACTGCTACAGAAATTGCTGACCAACTTTTTGAAGGCTGAGCACTGGACTCGTTGGCTACTGATACAGCAAGAACCAATCACCTGTGCCCTATAGAGAATTATGTGATTACAAGCAGATTGAGTTAAGGACCTATTAGCCTGCGCCATCTAAAGTTTCATGACAGAACTTTGTATTTGTTCATATTTCTCTCTATTCTGATGTTTTCCAGCTCGTCTACCTGTTCCTGTCATCACCAGTAACTCTTCAAACTGTTCTTCATCATCATCAAATTGTTCATTGGTGTGTTCAGCTGTGAATGTGAGTCATGTGACTCTCTCCTGGTACAAAGGAAACAGTTTATTGTCCAGCATCAGTGTGTCTGATCTCAGCATCAGTCTCTCTCTACCTCTGGAGGTGGAATATCAGGATAAAAACACCTACAGCTGTGTGCTGAACAATCCCATCAGCAACCAGACTCAACATCTGGACATCACTCACCTCTGTCACACATGTGCAGGTACGACAGATATTAGTTGAAGTCAGTGCTGATATTAATATTTATTGACGTGATTTGATTTTTTGACTTTATTGACTGAGTTGAGTTTAATGTTTTCATTCCTCAGACTCTGTCCACTGTTGTAGTCCTACTGAAGCTGTGATCCAATTGGTCCTCTCTGCTCTGGTGGGTGTGGCTACTATCATTGTTCTGGCTTATGACATCAGATCCAGAAGAGCTGAACAAGATCAAGCACATTTTCACACATCAGGTACCTCATAGATGATGTCATTTCTCACAAACTGTTTTTGCATTAGTATTCGTTAGATTTATTGATTTATGGGTTTATATGTTCATCTTTTTCAGGTAGAAATGAAATCTAAAGCAGCATGCTGAATATTAAAGGTTCCTCAAGTGTGTTTCTTGTTCCTTTAGTGTTTTTGTACTAATAAATGTAGTTTTTTTTACTTAAGCTTGTGCTCTCGCTTTTCAGTGTCTGATATTTTAATCCAATTGGAAAAGCTTTGTTTATATTTCTCTCAGATACATAAAACAAATGAATAGAGATACACAGATCTCACTTTACTACTGCTATTATCCATTTGTCATATGTATTTACTTGCCTTTAACAATAAAGCTTTCTCAGTCTGAGGTTCAAGAGTCTCTTCATGTTATTATGTCGAGCGCCTCCTGCAGGAATACAAATGTTATGCATATTTTAATGTTCAGCAGTGTGCCACAAAAAGCTTAACATTATTTAAAACATTATCTGTAATTATTTACATTATTATTAAGCCCATTCTTCTTCTTATACTGGTAAAAACTTTATTTTTAGTTTTTCAATTATTAGGGGCCAAGCACCAAAGGTGCGTAGGCACCTATTGTATCTGTTGGCATTTTTTTCATATATATTTTTTATTCTTATTCTTCCGCTCTGGAAGTCTTGGCTCAAGACTATTCGATTGAAGTCATTTTCCATCATAAATTTTTTTCCGCCATTTTGAATTTTCAGAAAAAACTACTTTTTCAAACTCCTCCTAGGCCGTTATTCCGATTTTTACGAAAATTGAACCAGATCATCTTCAGACCATGCCGACAAATGGAATTCAAGTCGATTTCTCAAACAGTTGGCGAATTTAAAAACGAATTTTATGTAGTGCTTGTAAAAATAGACATAAGACTGTATCTCCACAATGCTTAATCGAATTCAGACCAAACTTGGTACATGTCATCACAACCATGACCTGAGAAAAACTGTATGGAAACCCATTTTTTGCCACATAAGAAAAAAAAATCATGCTTTGGTAAATCATAATGATATTAAAAATGTGAAATTATGAGAAAAAGTCAAAATTATGACAGAAAGTTAACATTTATGCCATAATTTTAACATTTGTCATTGTCTTAGTATGTCATCATTTTAAACTTTTAATCTCATAATATTTCATAATTATGTTTTATCTAATAACTATATCTTAGTATGTCATAATTTCATTTTTTCTAAATCTCACAATTATGATTTACCAAAGCATGATTGATGTTTTTGTTTTGTGGTGACAAGTAATTTCTGGCGGCTATAAGCACTACACTGAAAAAAAAAGGTACAGTGCTTGTCACTGGGGCAGTACCCTAAAGTACAAAGATACTAATATGTACTTTTAAAGTACTAATATGGACCATTTAGGGGTAAGTAAGCTACAAAGATGTACCTTTTCACTTTTGTACCTTAGAGTGCTGCCACAGTGACAAGCACTGTACCTTTTTTTTTTTTTTTTGACTGTGTATGTAAGAATATAGCTGAGAGATTAAAGATTAAAATTGTAATAAATTTGCCTCATTTTAAATTAACATCTGAAAACATCTGAAAATTAACGTCTATGCTTTGCATTTGATGGTTCTGCATTAGTTATGTACATTAACACAACTAAGTTATGTACTTAGTTATTAGTTTTGTACATTGGAATTTAAAGTGTAGCCAAGTATGGTTTCCATCCCATATTTGGAATTTGTTCTCTGCATTTCACCCATCTAAGTGCACACACACACACACACACACACACAGCAGTGAGTATTGAACACACACCCAGAGCAGTGGGCAGCCATTTTTCCTGCGGCACCCGGGGAGTGATTGGGGGTTAGTTGTCTTGCTCAAGGGCACCTCAGTTGTGGGTAATGAGAGTGGAAGAGAATGCTTGCTGTTCATTCACTCGACCCACCTACATTTCCTGCCTGTACTGAGACTCTAGACTTACTAGTCTGACTTGGTTTTTAACTGTGAGTTTACAGTCCTAGAAAACACAAAAATTACTGTAAACAAACAATATTACATTGTATACTATGAAGATACCCAGCATGCAGTGTGGCATGAACAGATTATGCTGTGGAGTTTCTTGATTCTTGTTGGTTTTATCTGTGCTGCTGAACAGAAAAGAAATTTGAATGTGAATATACAAGGTCCAAGATCCCAAGCTAACGAAACACCGATCACCATTACGGTGACTTCAAAACAACAGTGGTAAAGAATATAATTTCTTACAGTAGCATGGTTAAAGACAACTTTAATCATGTGAATTCACAGTAAAATGAGCAGTAAATGACTGTGATGCCAGCATCATTTTGCTGTTGATTAACAGTAATGCATTCATTTCACTGTAAATTTCTGACTACAGTAATTGATTGTAAAATAATACTATTTAATCCTGTAAATTCCTCTACAGGATAGTCAACAAGACAGCATAACTGAATTTACACAAATGGAGCAGTTTAAAAGTTTGATTCTTAATAATGTATGGGGGAAAAAACAATATATAAAATAAAATGTTACATAAAAAAATACAATATTGGCATAATACAGTACTTTGGCGCTGACAATGAAATGTCTTTTCTGAGAACATTTACAAAAATAAGCACCATGATTCACATTTAAATCATGTATCAGACATCTGAAGCGTATAATACATATGCATACATATTAATATATATTAATATACACATTATATACACTGTTAGACCTTGCTGTAGAAAAACGGCCAAATTCTGACAGTAACAAACCATTTTCCATTAAAACAATAATATACTGTAGAAAACACTGCATTCTGGGTAATATTTTCGAGAAAATAGCCTACAGGAATATAGTGTGAGTTAACATCGCTCAAAGTCGACACTCAGAGGCTGTGTTCAAATCACACCCTATACCCTCATTCACTATTCCCTACTTTAGTTCACTAATATAGTCCACTTGACAGAGTGAATGAAAAGAAGTGAGTGAATTCAGACACTTTATGAACACCTGATTAACAGAATTACTGAAGGACAGAGAAACAAGACCAGAAAAAAGAGAAGAGACGAGCAGAAACACAAAAACTACAACTGGCTTCAGCCACACTGAGTGTGAAACCAGTTCACAAACCAGTTTGACATTATTTCTTTCATACATGTGCAGAAGTTCTTGTTGAGAATTAACAGATATGGATGTTGAAATTTTATTGAAAATTTTGTAGTCTGGTAGTTTGTAGTCACCATCGTGGTGACCAGTGTCTGCTTTAGTTGGGCTCTTGACTCTTTTACATTAGGTTTCTCTGGCTGCTGTAACTGAATGTTTATAAACATTGTTATGGCAGGAAAAACAACATGAAGTTGATTAGGTGTTTGGCTGTTGTGATGATGCTGTAATCATCTTGGACTTGTTTAATTCACTGATCTTTTTCTGTGTCTAGTCTTTGATTTATTGGGTATTTTATGTTTCTTGATTATACAATATCTGTGATTTAACAGCGTAAGAACCAGCAACATTTCAGCAGACAGTTATTTAGGAGAATATATAAGTCTTTATAATGCACAAAATATTTCGATGCATAACCTGGACAGCAGAAACATCAACAATCAGAATATGAATCTCAACAATGGTGACATCCAAAAGTTTAATGTTGCAATGCATGCTGGATGCCAGCATATTACAAAACTCCCAGCATGCACTGCAGCATGAATAAATTATGCAGCTTTATTGCCACCATTGTTGAGATTCATGTGCTGATTTTTGATATGTGTGTGTCTAAATAATGCTGCAGCTGTTTTTTGTTCATGGTGTTTAAAAATCAACTCATTTTAGCAGGCTGTTGGAATAATGAAAAATATTAGTCTATTAATAATGGATAAAACACAGTATGAATTCAGTGAATCAAGAAACTATGTGATGGCTACGTTTTCACCCAGCACTCAACGATTTTTGATGAAGGAACATTTGCTTCTGCCATAACAAATTTGATTTGCATAAAAAAACTGATGTATTTAAAGTTCATGGGTAAAGAGCTCAACTAAAGCAAACGTTCTTCTCTTGGGTCCATAGCGGAAATGCCCTCCCTTGTGAGTGTCATATTTATATGTTGTTGTTCTCACAGGAAGAGCTAAAGAGCCAATATTAATAAACATTAGAACCAATATCAATAAACATAGGCTCAAAACTAAGACACACAACTGACCCAAGTGAATGAAATCTGTTTTTATGGCACTTAAATGAACAAAAGACTTTATCATTTTCCAAAAAATGTCCAGTTTTCTTTCACATTTTAATTTACATTTTAATGTATTTGTAAGATAATCTTAGCCTGACTTTTCTTTCCCTCTTTCTCCCTTTTTTCTCTCTCCTGGTCTTTATGGCTGGAGAGTTAATGGAGGAGAGTTGTTATTGTTTCATCACACATCTGGTTTTAATGTACACAATGTAGTGTATGTGTATTTCTTGGAAAACAGCCAAGAAATGGTTCCTGATTTTTGTAATGCGACTTTAGAAGGGGTGTTCTTGGATCCCCAGACAGGCAGGGGCACTGGACCAGAAGTTGACCATATTTAGGCTGTTTTTTCTATATGTACCACATTCCTATATCATGAAAGTCTCATTAGACAGTTGCTACACCACCCCTTGAACATGAAGTCAGATTTGGAGGAGGTTTTGTGAACGGGTTGGCTTCATGTTCATGACTCTTTTCCCATAGGCCTATGCATTCAATGAGTGAAAAAGACAAACTGAGAATGAGGCACGACTACAATAATACAGTATTTGTTTTTCAGAAGCTTTTATCCAAAGGAATACAACAGGCAAATCACCATGAAGAGACAATATACACTAGAAGTCCTCACAGTAGAAGTTTCAGACATTGCTTAGAGTTGCATACACTGTTAGACCTTGCTGTAGAAAAATGGCCAAATTCTGACAGTAACAAACCATTTTCAATTAAAACAGTAATATACTGTAGAAAACACTGCATTCTGGGTAATATTTGTCATCTTCGAGAAAATAGCCTACAGGAATATACTGTGAGTTAACATCGCTCAAAGTCGACACTCAGAGGCTGTGTTCCAAATCACACCCTATTCACTATTCCCTACATTAGTTCACTAATATAGTACACTTGACAGAGTGAATGAATGAAAATAAGTGAGTGAATTCAGACACTGATGAACACCTGGGGCCGTATTCACAAAACATTTTATCTTACCACTAAGAGTTCTCCTAAATAGCAGTAAAAGTTCTGGACCCACTTTATATTAAGTGGCCTTAACTACTATGTACTTACATTTAAATTAATCATTTGGTACAATGCACTTATTGTGTACATACATGTTTTTACATTGTATTTATAGTTTAAAAACACCTACATGTAATTACATCTGTAATTATTTCTGTAATTACATTCCTACTAAGGAATAGAGAGAAGTCTTAAGCTAAGAGTAAGGGCGGGGTTGACCTCGTTGCTATGGACTATACACACAGTGATTGGCTGATAAGGGAGGAGTCAGCGATTTAATCATAGAAATATTGTAGAATGAGGTGTCTTGTTTCCACATTAAAATAAAGGTTTTAAAACACAAATATTGCCCTATTCAAATAAATATTTTTTAATAAAAATGTTGCCATAGTCAAAATAAAATGTTGCCATAAAGGTTTTAAAATGTAATGTAAAAATGTCAAATGTAAAACTAATTAAACTAGTATATACAGTTAATTGTCCACCTCTTGGATGTCTGCATCTCAACAGAATGCAGAATTCAAGCGACAAATTATGTTTTATAAACAAAGTTTAGCAGAAACACATTCAAACGGTCTTTCTAATCATCTCGAGAGGAGGAATATATACACAGACGAGAGTATACTTTTTTTTTTTTTTTGCCGTCTCGTCGTAGATTCAAATCTATAAATCAAAATGTATTGCATTTATGAAGAAAAGGTTCAGCACCTAAGGCTCTATCACTATTGCCTCAATGGTGTCTTTGGGTGGATTAGGATTGTTTGTGATTTGGTCTTAGTGACTTAGGAGTCCTCTTGACTACTCCTAACGTTTCACAGATTTAGGAGTTAGTTTTATCAATAAAATGCTTTGTGAAATACTCTTAGAGCAAAAATTTAGGACTCCTAAAATTAGGACTGACACGCCCATTATAGTTTCTCCTAAATCGGCAAGTTAGGAGCTACTTTTAGCCTTAAGATGTTTTGTGAATACGGCCCCTGATTAGCAGAATCACTGAAGAACAGAGAAACAAGACCAGAAAAAAGACACGAGCAGAAACACAAGAACTACAACTGACTTCAGCCACACTGAGTGTGAAACCAGTTCACAAACCAGTTTGACATTATTTCTTTTATACATGTACAGAAGTTCTTGTTGAGAATTAACAGATCTGGATGTTGATGTTTTATTGAAAATAAAAATGTATTGAAGTTTGCAGTCACCATCGTGGTGACCAGTGTCTGCTTTAGTTGGGCTATTGACTCTATAACATTAGCTTTCTCTGGCTGCTGTAACTGAATGTTTATGAAACACATTGATTATGGTAGGAAAAAGCCAACATGAAGTTGATCAGGTGTTTAGTTGTTGTGATGATGCTGTAATCATCTTGGACTTGTTTAATTCACTGATCACATTCTATGTCTAGTCTTTGATTTAATGGATATTTTATCTTTATTGATTGTACTATATCTGTGATTTAACAGTGTAAGGACCAGCAACATTTTTTTTAAATTTATATTTATTTATATATTTATATGGTGTTCTGAAATGAGGAGGCACATTTTTTTTTATGAATCAATGTAAATTAATGTGCATTACTCTTAAAGTTGACACATCTTCCTTGTTAAATGAACATTACTTTACAGTACATCAAAAAAAAAAAAAAAAAGGAAACCAAATACAATTCTATTTTGTAATTTTACATTAACAATGTAATGTTCTATTTATCAAAACCAAGTCAATCTCATCAAGTTAGTGTTTTAAGCATTTCTACATTCATTCCAAAATAATAACTAAAGGCAATAATAATTTAAACAATATATTTTATTTGTGTATTACGGTTTTTCTTTTTAATTGTCAACCTAGGATATTTTGGATCATCAGTCATGCTCCGTAAACATAGTCTGTCACAGACACGAATTGTATTTTTAATTTCACCAAGCTGATTGCACTAAAAACCCCGCAGTCATCATGATTTCAGTCCATTTCAAGTCTGATTTTGACGTGACATAAAGCGGTGATATCTAACTGTGATCTGTTTACTTACTTTTCAAGTAGTCTTCCGATTGACGCCATCATTTGTTCAGTCAAACCTACGCGCGGAACGCGCATGTCAACAAGAGGCGGGATTTATCGCACAAACCAATCATATCCAATCATAACCAATTACATCCAATGATAGCGCGATGGAGACATTGCCTCCTCTCACGTGACTTTCCCCCATTCATTCTCAATTACCCCCCACAAAACCCACCGCACGCCGGGGGTCTGATGATTTTATATTGTTTCCTATGAGAGGAAAGGGAGGCATGCCTCCATAGACTGTACAGCATGACTCCTCTGTGAACTTTACCTGCGGGTGTCGCTGTTGGGCGGTGTTCCTTAAAGTGCATATTGCAGGTTAAACATTTTTTTCGAGATGAATATATAACCTTGTACAAAAATACCATATAACAGGGTACTGCAGGGTTTTAAAATGTTTTGCAGGACATAAGGGCATGAATTTAGTAGATAAAGTGACGGTCTCTGTAAAAACCATAGACAGTAAAAGAAATAGACACAGCGACCCCATTGGAACTCAATTGAGACAAGTGAAGCCCATTTTTAGCGATTTTTAGCACTTCCGTTTCTGACGCGCAGACTCAAACTAAGCTTGATGACGTCAGCAACCTGTCTGACAGATGTAAATCTTCTAGTAGCTGTGTGTGCAAACTGCCATCGTTAATCTTGCAGAGACGGCGAGCTTGAGCGGGGAGTTCTTTGGCGTGAGTGAGCAGGAGTAAGTATTCTGATTAATTAGTTAGTATTTTAAAATGTAACGCCAGTACGCCATATTAAGTTAATGCATACTATTGCCTGCGAGCTTCTCCTCCTGTCTGTACGGTAATTTCTCTACTGTGCGACAGAGAGTCGAGTGGTTATGACGCAATCGTTAGCCTATTTTTACAAAAACTGTTTCTACAGGGCCATAATGTAACATAGAAGGTAATGGAGCCCTTTATACATTGTTGTGTATCTTTAGAAATAAATAATGGACAAATGGAGTCTTTAAACGCCTCAGATGTAAAGTTATTCGCTGTCAAAGTGACGCCAAAAGGAATGGGAGTCAATGGGATGCTAACGCAAGTGAAGTTCTGCTACAAGATGGCGGCACGCGGCCGACTTCAACTTCCGGTCGACTTCCTTGGGCACTGGTAAAAACCGCTTTTTTTTCACCGTCGCGTCATATTACGTCATTAAAGGGAATCGTTCGCCGAGCTCTGTGTTGATTCAGTGCAGAGTAGGCTGGTATTCAGTGACAGCGGTCGTGAATCAGTGTGTTTTCTGTAGTTTTTGTATTCTATTTATCATCGTCATGGTAAATTATTGTGTTTGTGGAGGTTGCACAAACTTCAGCCTGTCAGGACATCGAGTCCAGAGGTTTAATAAGAAAAAGGACGCTGCTATCTTCCGTGCCGGTGTGTTCTGTGCAGGTGAAGAGACTGGACTTCACTTCGGCTTCTGCTTCGAAAAACGCGTTCATTATATACCGGAGGATTATCATCCTGGCGATATGATGGAGTTCAACATTGTAATACTACTGTAAATAATGATAGGCTATTAAATGAATAAACTTACACACGCAATGCTTCTTCACCGTTTTTACTTGAATCAATTTGAGCACTGATGAATACAAATTATGTACACATGCATACAGTCTCACACTTACACAAAACAGTTTTGAATTATGTGCTGGTAATGTAAATACTCCAATTTCATTCATGCCATGTAGGCTAGCTATACTGTAAACGTATACATTCAAGTTCACACAACTACATAATCATGGTGTCATATACATCCTCACACTATCAGTGAATGGGCACGGAATAAACTCATAACACAGAATTAATGAATAAATGATAACATTACATGAAACGCACTACGTTCGGCCGCCGGCGGGAGACATGATCACGGAACCGTCAGAGATGCAGCTTGATGAACATGTGAATTGTGCACCGTAAATCTTTATTATTATTAATGGTGCTTGCCAAAGGCAAAGCTCCATTCTTATTCTCCTGCATACTTATTATTATTCTTCCACTTTTTTTTCTGCGTACTACTCCTCCCGCAGTTTTTGTCATAGACCCATGAATGAGGTGTCAAATCGACCGGCCCATTGAGGAGTGGTGTGCTATGACTTTTATAAGCGATCGGGTGTACGATGTTCGTCCGGCGGGCGAAAAATCGGGCGAAAAATCCCATAGACTTAACATTGGGATGATATTTGACGAGTCATAGCTCCTAACGAGGATTTCATAGAAACATGTGGGTTACTACATTTGAAGGGGCTGACAGGCACTGTCAGACCATATCTCAAAATGGGGTGTAAGTTGTACCCCTGGGGGCAAGAGCTGCCCAAAGTTGCCCCATAGACATACTATGCTGAAGCCGTGCCCATGAACCAGGAAGTACTGTGTTTTTCCTACTATGGGAAATTAGTAGGAATTGAACATAACTCTGGATTACAATGTCATAGAGACAAGGGGGTGGGCTCATTTTACTCAGGCAACCAATCAGTCTCTCAGGATCACTGTGAAACTATCAAGCCACACCCTAGCAACCATATAGAGCACCTTAGTAACAAGCTCCATAGACTTCCATTGAAAAAGATCAAATGAATATCTTTGGATAGGAGTGTCGTACAAACAAGAGGGTGGGCTCATTTGACTCGAGGCAGCAAACCGCCAATCACAAATCACCTTAAAGACATCATAGCCACGCCTTAGCAACCATTTAGAGCACCCTAGCAACCCAAAGCATTGGCAGATATCTTCAAATCTGAATATCATAGAGGCATGGGGGTTGGTTTATATCATTCATACTGGCAAGCAGCCTTTGGTTTATCATTACTGGCAGCTGCCAAGCCACTCCCTAGCAACCAAACAGAGTACCCTAGCAACCGTTTTGCAAGATCTATATCTCTGCATCAGAACATCATAAAGACATGGGGGTTGGTTTATATTGTCAAGCAGCCTTTGGAGTATCATCATTGGTAGCTGCCAAGCCACTCCCTAGCAACCAAACAGAGTACCCTAGCAACCGTTTAGCAAGATCTATATCTCTGCATCAGAGCATCATAGAGACATGGCGGTTGGCTCTTTTGACTCATGCTAGCAAACTGGACTTCCAACATTCTACACATGCTAGCAGTGAATAGCTACATGCTAATAGTGATTAGCTTAGGGTTTAAACATGACACAAACTAGTAAAAATGTGTTAGCATCATGCTGGTAGCATGCTAATTGTGTTAGCATCATGCTAGTAGCATGCTAATCATGTTAGCATCATGCTAGCAAACATGCTAATCATGTTAGCATCTTGTTAAAAACATGCTAGCAACATGGTAATCATGCTAGCATCATGTTAGCATTATGCTAATCATGTTAGCATGTTGCTAGCATTATGCTAACATGATTAGCATCTTGTTAAAATAATGCTAACAACAAGGTAATCATGTTAGCATCATGCTAGTATTATGCTAATCATGTTAGCATGTTGCTAGCATTACGCTAACATGATTAGCATCTTGTTTAAAACATGCTAGCAGCATGCTAAGGGTGTTAGCATCATGGTAGCAACATGCTAATCATGTTAGCATCATGCTAAAAACATCCTAGCAGGATGGTAATTATGTTAGCATCATGCTAATCAAGAGTGCCGAGTTTTGCCACTGCAAGCACCATTCACATTTTCTTCAGGAAATGTACATTCTAGTTAGATTCTGTTATTAGTAATCAATAACGTTAGTCCTAGATGACCAATAGCTTTGCTATTGCCTGATTCATGATAATAATCTGTACAATATTGTGATCTGAGCACATATCGTTAGCTAAGCTAACATCGGTCGCTGCCCTGTTCTCCTCTGATCTCCTCACACAACAGCTCAATTTGTCTCTTTTGACCATTATTCTGTCTAATTCTGGCCTGTCCCTGCTCTCTTGACCACATAGCAGGCTAATTGTATGGCTGTGGTTTGTGATACGAGTATGAATAAACATTTACAATTTCCTCAGCGTCCGAACTGTCATTGCGATCCATTGTTTTCCTATTGTTTATATTGATCGCGCTCCCTTGAGTTACGTCACATTTGGCATTTTTCAGATGCGGAAGTAAAATTCTCTCACAAAAAACGACTCCAGAAGCCTATGTAGCGTATTTATACGTGTTTTTTCAAGAAAATCTATTTAATACATTATTTTTCTATACATTGAATCACTAAAGCTCTAACCTGCAATATGCCCTTTAAGAAATGCGCGTGACTTGCGCTCTTTTTAATGTCATAATTTGTAATATTTTTTTTGTTTTATATGTAATATGGATTATTTTCTCATCCTATTTTTTTGAGGAGGCACTGCCTCCCTTGCCTACTCGGAGGAAATGCCCCTGATGAATGTATATATATATATATATATACACTTATATATTCAAGCTTAACACACACATACATACATATATATATATATACATATACATATACATACATATGTATATATATATATATAACATTAAGCTATAAGTTAAAATATAAGTTCTTATAATGCATAAAATATTTTGAGCTCCTGCATAACTTGCACAGCAGAAACATCAATAATCAGAATATGAATCACAACAATGGTGACATCCAAAAGTTTAATGTTGCAATGCATGCTGGATGCCAGCATAGTACAAAACTCCCAGCATGCACTGCAGCATGAATAAATTATGCAAATTAAATGGTCCTTTTTTATTGTCACCATTGTTGAGATTGATGTGCTGATTTTTGATATCTGTGTGACTATTTAGACACACAATTACACAGGTTCTCTACTGGATCTAAAATGAATAGGGGTTCAATATTAATCAAATGCAAATATAACAATTTTTTTTTTGTACAATCATAATATTAAAATATAGGATGATTGCAGCCGCCCGAGCCGGGCCCATGTGCTACTTTCAGCATCCAGCCACCTGAGCCATTTAATTTCTCAAAACCTCACGAATGGGAAAAATGGATCCGACGGTTCAAACATTTCCGTCAGGGCAGTAATCTCCACACTTCCAAGATTAGGAAACAGGAAAAAAATAGAAAATTTGTGATTTTGTGAATTGGGTAAAAAGACTAGGAAACGGGACGAACCATATTGGAGGCTCTGACTGGCTCTGTGGTCATGGTCAAGGGGTTTCTAAGGGGAACTGAGGATTGAGCCCAGCTGCAGTGAGGGTGCTGCAGGAATACATTTGTAAGTCAGGGAATTTAGGCTGTATGACACAGTTTACACAAAACTTTAGGCAGAGGCAGCACGATCAAGATGTTCATGGAAACTGCATCCCATTGGGACAGTAAAGACATTTCCATGGAGGGAGGTTTCTGAGAAATCTAAGATGGGTCACACACTGAAGCAAATTTTTGGGATTAAGCCCATCTGCAGTCAGGGTACTGCAGAGAACAAATTTGTGAAAGGGTGATACAGCTTAAACGTAGAAAGATTGGGAGCATTGAGGCTCAACCTGTCCGACTCTGGGTTAAAGGTCGGATCTGTAGGAGACATCCAACAGATTATTACCCAGACGGCAACATAGTGTGGCCCAGATCCGGTCCACATCTGGTACATGTGGATTACATGGGCCGGATCTGACCCGACACTATGTTGATGTCAGGGTAGGTGCACATCGAAAAGGTAAATCCACAAGAGACGGGAGATCCAATATGGGGAAATCCCAGAGTAAGCTTGCAGAAAATGATGCACCAGTGTTTTATCAAATGAGAAAATTGTATGGCCAAAGATGCATGCAAGATATAGATAAGTTAGTCAGTCAAATATTATGATTTTCCAGAAGAGGGAAAGAGGTTGAGTGTCATAAGACTTCAGGTCATAAAAATTGGTGTGTGTGTGAAATGTTAGCAGACACTAGATTGTTTGGTGGAGGAAACAGACAGAAGGGAAAGAAGGTCGATGTGAATGTAACTTACAAAAAAAAACCGTTAATTCATCCTTTAAATGGATGCATGACATTAGATGTTTAGAGAATTACAATTTATATAATAATGGTTGAAAGAGAAAGCAGCTAAAAGGCTGTCAGTGCAACCTAGTAGTTGAAATACGGGTAAAATAACTTTGTGGTTCTGCCAAACAGTAGAAACCATATTGATAAAATGTTTTGCATCTGCAGACTAACTATTTGATAGAGGGATAAGTGGCTATAATGAAGAGATATAGCAGTAATAATTAATGTTTTGAAAATGAAAATTCTGAAAGAATGTCTCAAAAATGTTTTGTGAATGTTTGAAAATGTTTTATTTGAAAACATGTAATTTCTGGCAAAGTCTTAAGCTGGGCCAAGGTCAAAAGTCAGTAGATAACGTTTGATGTTAAAAGTTATAAAAAGTCAGTGTAGTCCTGAATTCCTCAGAGTCTCTCTCACTCAAAGTCAGCTAAAAGCTGCTATCTGAGCTTGTGTCGTAAGTGATAACAAGCTATATATAGTGAAGCACAATGTTTCAGTTGAAAATCATGGACACAGAGATGTTACAAGAAATAATTGCCATAAAGATGGCAATTTGTTATTAAATTTGTCAGAGTTAAACTCAATGAGTATAAAGAGGTCTTTAATACAGACTTTGAATGATAGAAGTGACTATTTTGATGAATTTATTCTATGACCAGTAACTTTTTTGTCTGATCTTTGTCAGAACTGTCAAACTGTCAAAGATCTGGAATGGGAAAGAGCGGTTACCAGTATGCACGAGGTGACAGGTAAGATCCTCTTTAGCCAGGCAGAGGACAACCTAAGGCAGGGGGTTACCGCCGCCACTGGGCATCTAGGTGTTTTATGTGAGATGGGTATGAGAGTGGAGCAGAGGTGGACATTCCAGGGGTCAGAAAGTAAAAGTCCTGCCATATTTTTATCTCATCCACTGAAGCATTAATGAGATAATTAAGTGATAAATTGAGTGATGATTGAGCATTATTGAAGACACCTGATGATAAAAAGCAGAATCACCAAAGGAGAAAATCACAATTTTTAAGTTACCATCATCGAGGTCAGGGTTTGTTTTAGTTGAGCTCTTGACCCTTGACTTTTTAGTATTAGATTTTGTTTGGGCAGTTTTAAACCAAACAGACAAGCAAAGTTAAAAGACAATCAGGTGTTGGTTATGTTTTTACATAAACATTATTTGATCTGAATCACTGAACTCATTTAGAGCCCAATCTCTGAGTTAAATTTACATTATTGATTACAGCAGCACTGTGATTCTACAGCACAAGATCAGCTTTTACAATACAATTTTTTTTTTTTTTTTAAAGCGCTCATTTAAACACACAAACATCAAGAATCATCCTGTGAATCTCAACAGTGGTGGCCATCATAAAGCATGTTGCAGTGCATTCTGGGAGCCACCAATCAAAATTCATTCATGGCTCCCATCATGCATTGCTGTATGAATAAATTATGAGCTAAATTGTCTTAGTAATTTCATTTATTCTCACTATTAAAATTTTGCTGTTTTTATGTGACTTTTTAATAGCTTGTTTTCTAATGTTCAGTGTTGATCTGTTGATCAGAATATGTTGCTTGTCACCGTTGTTGAGATTCACAGGCTGATACTTGATGTCTGTGTGTGCCTAAAAGATTTTTTTTTGTGTGTGTGTGTGATAAGGACAACTTTTTAAAAAAAAAAAAAATCTGTATTGTATAAGCTGATCTTAAATGAGTTCAGTGATTCAGATCAAATAATGATTTTGAGAAAACATAACCAACAACACCTGATCATCTTTTAACTTTGCTTGTCTGGTTAGTTTTAATGCAGTTAAAACTGCCCAAACAAAATCTAATACTAAAATGGCAAGGGTCAAGAGCTCAACTAAAACAAACCCTGACCTCGATGATGGTAACTTAAAAATTGTGATTTTCTCCTTTGGTGATTCTGCTTTTTATCATCAGGTGTCTTCAATAATGCTCAATCATCACTCAATTTATCACTTAATTATCTCATTAATGCTTCAGTGGATGAGATAAAAATATGGCAGGACTTTTACTTTCTGACCCCTGGAATGTCTACCTCTGGAGTGGACCCAGCTAGAAATGTTATTTATACATTTCTAGCTTGGGAGCGGATGTCTGTGAGGCCAGCAGCATCATTAAGGGGGAATGACCTGTGAGAAAGACAGCAATCTGACCCATACTCACCAGAAACCACATTCCTAAGATGGCTTGAATTTCATTGTGACAAGCAACTATGCTAGGGGACAGAGGTGGGTAATCCAGGGGTCAAAGAGTAAAAGTCCTGCCATATTTTTATTCCACCCACTGAAGCATTAATGAGATAAATAAGTGATTAATTGAGTGATTGAGCATTATTGAAGACACCTGATGATAACAAGCAGAATCACCAAAGGAGAAAATCACTATTTTTAAGTTACCATCATCGAGGTCAGGGTTTGTTTTAGTTGAGCTCTTGACCCTTGACTTTTTAATATTAGATTTTGTTTGGGCAGTTTTAAGAGATAAGATGATCAGGTGTTGGTTATGTTTTCACATAATTGTTTGATCTGAACTCATTTAGAGCCCAATCTCTGAGTTAGATTTACATTATTGATTACAGCAGCACTGTGATTCTACAGCACAAGATCAGCTTTTACAATAAAGAATTTTCTTTTTTTAAAAAGTTGCCCTTATCACAAAAAAAGAGAATATTTTAGGCACACACAGACATCAAGTATCAGCCTGTGAATCTCAACAACGGTGACAAACAACATATTCTGATCAACAGATCAACTCTGAACATTAGAAAACAAGCTACTAAAAAGTCACAGAAAAACAGCAAAATTTTAATAGTGAGAATAAAGAAAATTACTAAGACAATTCAGCTCATAATTTATTCATGCAGCAATGCATGATGGGAGCCATGGATGAATTTTGATTGGTGGCTCCCAGAATGCACTGCAACATGCTTTATGATGGCCACCACTGTTGAGATTCACAGGATGATTCCTGATTCTTTAAATAAAAAAAAAATAAAATAAATAAATTGCCTTGATAAAGCTGATCTTGTGCTGTAGGATCAAAGTGCTACTGTAATCAATAATGTAAATCTAACTCAGAGATTGGGCTCTAAATGAGTTCAGTGATTCAGATCAAATAATGATTATGTGAAAACATAACCAACAACACCTGATTGGTCCGTGTAACGCTTCACAATTCAATTTTCAGACCATACAATGCAAATGCAAAAATGAAAAATTGAAACTAGACGTTCATTTTTCCTTTTTTTCGGTTACATCATAAATGGATATTTGCCATTTTTCCTCCCTTTTTTCAATTTCACTTTTGCAAAATGATGACTTAAGAAACAATCATTTGAATAAAAGAAATTAACCGATTTTCTATTTTTCCATTTTCTGTCTTGTAATTTGCGCCGTGGGCTGTACCATTAGCACGGGTGTGGCCACGGACTGCTGTCATCTCACTGATGTAACTGCTTTCTTTACACTGCATGTTGAGGAGCAGTTTAAAAGAATGGAGGATGACCTTTTTCACCCGAAGTGCTATCATTTTTAATTATTAATATAATAACTGTGCTTAATATAGACAGTCTGGACAGGCCATCGCGAGCTGGGAAAAGTAAAATCGCGGTGGGTTGGCTGATTTGGCACGTTGCCCAGCTTGTTTGTATTTACAATTACTTATTCGTTATTACTTTATTTTATTAATATACAATACGCTTTGTCAGGGGGTGCATTTTACTTGGTAGGCTACAGTACAACCACGAGATCCCAGTTCATTTTCAGAGGGATAGGCTGACGGAGGGCAGCTCGAGCAGCAGCGCTTGCCAAGATCCTTCACGTCAATATATGAAAGAAAAAAAAGACTACCAAGCGAAAATATACAAAACATTTATAAAAAATATACAAAACATTGTTAAGTTTTTAGCTCTTGTTTGTAATACAATATTTGTACAGTAAAAATGCAGATGTTTTCTTTAGCGGGCATCGTTCGTTACCACGGCAACCGCTTGAGCTTCCGCACTTCACACGCTTCTCATTCGCTTAACCTTAAATCCAGCACAGTTATTAACTCTGTTCATTACAGTAGAGGCGGTTCGCCGGAGATGAGGCAAATCAAATATATCTATGCTGCAAGTCAGGAGCACTATGATTTATTTTCCATTATTTTAATAAATAAATACAAATACTTTGATTTGGCACATTGCCCATCTTGTTTGTAGTTATTTATTGACTTATTCGGCATTATTTGTTGCCTGTGGTGTACCCAAAGGATTACTGCGAGAATCCAGCATTTGATAATGAACCGATAAAAATCGTATAAGCCTATCTTGACAGCGCTATAGCTAGCCTATATAAAATATTTTAGGCTAGGCTAAAAAACAAGAGCTAAAACCTAACAATTTTTAAAATGATGCTCAATTTTTTTTAATATATATTTTCGCTTGGTAGTATTTTTATCTTTCATATATTGACGTGAAGGATCTGCAAGCCTGCCCTATCCCTCTGAAAATGAATTGGGATCTCGTGATTGTACTGTAGCCTACCAAGTAAAATGCACCCCCTTACCAAGGGCATGATGTATATTAATAAAATAAAGTAATAACGAATAAGCAAATACAAACAAACTAGACAATATGTGCCAAATCAGCCAAGCCACCAGGATTTCACTTTTCCCAGCTGCCCGCGATGGCCAGTCCAGACTACCTTATATTTAGAACAGTTACTAATATATTAATATTAATGCAGTTAAAACTGCCCAAACAAAATCTAATATTAAATAGTCAAGGATCAAGAGCTCAACTAAAACAAACCCTGACCTCGATGAGGGTAACTTAAAAATCGTGATTTTTCTCCTTTGGTGATTCTGCTTGTTATCATCAGGTGTCTTCAATAATGCTCAATCATCACTCAATTAATCACTTATTTATCTCATTAATGCCTTAGTGGGTGGAATAAAAATATGGCAGGACTTTTACTCTTTGACCCCTGGATTACCCACCTCTGCTAGGGGACAAGACCCTGAGGAGAAGAAGATTATTGATAAAGAGCTGATGGGAATGAGCTTTCAAGAGCCAACTGAGACCATGAGGTGATTATCCGTAATTTCTGGGGAGACCAGCAGCATTTATTAACATGATGTTGGTTGCCCTATTGGCAAGAACTGTATAGATTGTATAGGATTCAGCATTATGATGAATCCCTGAATTCATGAGGCTGTGTTGATTTTGAACTAATGTGTCTATATTATAGTTTTTACTCCTGCAGGTCATTAGACATGGCAGAGGATAATTCCAAGACATGGTGGTGGTTAAAGATGAAGACTGCTTTTGCAAATTCAAGAGAAAGTTAAGTGCATTTGCATTTAAACTAAAGATAACTTTAAAAATGCTCCTAGTCTAATATTTGTGCAGAAAGAGAGAGAGACGGCTGGGGTAGAGGCAAGGATACTCTGTCTGTCTGCAGTGTTAATTTTGGCAGCCATTTTTGATTTAGTCTTAGTCTTATCTTAAGACGAAAATGCTCCTTAGTCTTAGTCACATTTTAGTCTTTCATATTTTAGTATAGTTTTAGTCGACGAAAAGTCATCACATTTTTGTCAAGTCTAAGTCATTTCTTTTAGTCAAACTACAGTTACCAACATTAATTTAGTAGCTATTTTAATTTAGATAGCTATTTTATATGTAGTCATCAGACAAAATAGTCATTATAATTTTTCTCTTTAGACCAATTCATTTAAGCTTATGAAAAATTTTAATCAAGGTAACAGACTGTATTGACATTGCACTCTTAGCAGTAGCACAATTGTACAACTTGGATAAAGTTGGTTTTATATTCGCACATTCAGACTTCTGATAAATTCAGACTTTCCAATAAATGTGCAATAAATTAATGTTTGCAAATTTTTAGCAGCGACATGATATTGACAACCAACGATTGTCAACTTACAACATTTTTCACAGTCGATCAAAATAGGCAAGTATTGATTTAATGGCATATTTACTTGTGAATGTCCACTGAATGTCCAATGTAGTGTGATTAACAAGGCTATTGAATACGGATGTCTGAATGTGCGAATATAAAACCAACTTTACCCAAGTAATTGTACATATCCTCTTTCAGTGGTTCTCAAACTTTCTAGAGTGTTGTAACTCCTGAGGGATTTAACATCCTTCTGTGTACCCACTCACATTTCCACCAATTACACATTTCCATTAAGGGACTATATTTACCTTCTTAAATCGATTTTTGCAGTGCATTTTTACCTTTATAAATACCTTTGTAAAATAAATAATGCCTTAAATAAAATGTTTTAAAAATTAAATAAATACAATGATGATAAAAACGAAGTGATACTTTTAAATATTACATTAAAACCGCCAGTAGGTGGTGGTAAGTCACTGTTTTTATGAGTGAATCATCGAGTCATTCGTTCTTTCAATATCAAAGCAAGCGGCTGTGGATCATTGAATCATTGACGTTTGTTCAAAGCCACAGATTAGTTCATGAAAAACAGCTTGTGTGCTGCAGTTCTGCTGTGGCTTTCGTTGCAAAATAGAGCAAAAATACTGACAATACTGTTTAAAAGGTACATCACTTAATATTACCCTTTTGTTTGTTGAACTGTTGTATAAAATCAATATTTGGGATATTATATATTATATTATATTCGAGCAATATTCTTTTTTGTATGATCAACATTAAAAACAGTATCGAAGAGAGTTTTAATCTTAAATCTACACGCAGTCTATGTCTATATTTGTTCTTCATGCTAGTTACTAAATCCCCACTTTTACAAAGGTAACGTTATATTGTCGAGAACAGCATGCTGGCTTGTGTGGGTGCAGTCAGTTTTGACCACAAATAATGAGGTAATTTGATTGAATATGGTGTATATACAACATTTCACCTGCTAGAAATACATGTTCAGTTTTCATGTTATTTTAAGGTGCAGTAGAATAAAATGAATGGCACTTGTCGCATACGTCGGTTTGAGAACCACTGGCACTGATATCAGCCTGCACTTTGGTCCCAGATTTAGTCAGTAACAGGGCCGGATTGAGACTCATTTTCAGCCCTGGAGTTTCATGCCTTAGACCGGCACACTTTAATTCACGACTGACTATATTAAAATAATGTAATTAAAACCTGAGTATATAAGTCTTCAATCGTGCACTGTTCTCTACAACCTTGTAAATAATTGTATTTTTCAAAAATATCTTCAAATACCCATGATAGTACCAAAAATGCTAAAATTTGATATAGAGTTATTTTTATAGTTTAATTCTCTAGCCATCTAGTGGCTGTAGTTAAAAATTCATGTTATTTTCATTTTAATTTAATTAAGTGTTTGCTTTCCAGTAGATGGCAGTAGTCGTCCACTAAACCCAGGCACATTTTTCATGTCTATCACTATGAATCATATTTAGAAATGTAGATCTTTATTAAAGTGGATTTAACATAAAATTTTGCTATTTTATATAAATGTATATACTTAAATTATTACAAATTGAGGCAAATAAATACACAAAATACCATAAATCCTACAAAATTGCACAACTTTACAGTAAAATATTAAAGTAGGCTATTACGTTTGTTTAAAAAAAAGTTACATGTTACGAAATCACATTTTACTGTCTGGTTATGTAAGCTAGTCGGACAGAAAACTGAATATTGTTGGCCAATGTGTAATAGCATAGCAAGCAACATAAGTGATAGGCCATATTTTATTATTTGCCTACTATTATTACGATACGAGTAAGCTGCATACATGCCTTTATCTTTTGCATGTTTTCCCCTCTTCCTTTTTATTTATTTACGTTACTTAAATCGGCCTCCGGTGGTTTAGACCTTTTGCCTTACCATAATTTAGCGTTGATTTACAGACGTCACCTCATCCCTTCTTCTCGTATACTTTTGAGTGAGTTTCTTCTCCGGGCGCACACTCTGAGTCCCTCCCAACCAGGTTAATTTACCCACCGAGTGGCATCATTGACGTTGCGTGCAAATGAGCGGTTGCGCATTCGTTTGTTTGATTGTTTTTTCTTGCGCGGGTGCCCCGTGCTGCCCTGGGCCGTCCAGGCCTAAATCTGTCACTGAATGGTTTTTAGGAAAAAGTTAGGCTACTCAGCTTAGTACATTTGGCCACATCCACAGTTTCTAGAGCATCCATATTTCAACCCAGTGCCATGAAAACACCGGCCCTCGTGGCCAAATAAACAGACCGGCCCACCAGTAATTCTCCCGGTGCTCCCGATTAGCCAATCCGGGCCTGGTCAGTAAACGAGCAGTGCAATATAGACACTTTAATTTAAGTAGAAAATCTCAAATGAAGATCGCTGAACTCCAGCTTACATCTGTGTTTTCAGATCATCCGCGCTTCTTCCTACTTCGGTAAAGTTGGTTTTATATTCACACATTCGGACATCCATATTCAGTAGCCTTGTTAATCACACTACATTGGACATTCAGTGGACATTCACAAGTAAATATGCCATTAAAGCAATACTTGCCTATTTTGATCGACTGTGAAAAATGTTGTAAGTTGACAATGGTTGTCAGTATCATGTCGCTGCTTAAAATTCGCAAACATTAATTTATTGCACATTTATTGGAAAGTCTGAATTTATCCGAATGTGCAAATATAAAACCAAATTTACCCAAGTGTCCTCCCTTAGTGTAGAGAGGGCTCATGTGCGTGGTTGCCAGATAGCAAAGATTAAGTAAAACATGTTCTTTTAACAGAGAAGCTCTGATAGGGGGGTTAAATTCTTGAAATCTGGCAATCGTGACGCTCGTAAAGACAGTCTGTAAAGTTTTGTCTCCTTTATTCGACAAAAACAAAAAGTGATTTCAAAAGAGTGATTTTGGTCAAGTGTTTAGTCTTTCAGCCACATTTCAGTCTCGTCTTTTTTTTGTCAACGAAATTGCACGTTTTAGTCACGTTATCGTTAAATTAAATTGGTGTTGTCTCTCATCGTCTCGTCTTAGTCATGGAAAAAAAGGTTGTCAACGAACATTTTTCGTCATAGTTTTCGTTAACGAAATTAACACTGTCTGTCTGTTATCAGCCTGTTAAAGCTTAAACAAAACAAAAGCAATGAGATTAGAACCAAAATAACCCAGCTGACTTTTGTGAAAAAGAATAGACCTTTTTCACACTTCCGGGTTTTTGGCTTCCGGAATGATCCACACTGTGTAAAAGTTTTTCCGGTTACAGTTATAGATAGCCTTGATCAGAACCAGCTCGGGAATCAAAGTCGTTTTACGATTAAATGTGATTAAATGTCATTAAAATGTTTGAACGTTCTTGATGAATTATTGGTGAGACTACAGAGCTCTCATTAAGAGCTAAATTTAATAAATAATTCGAAGTGATGGCTGGTTAAACTGGTTATATTCTTCGTGTCTGTTTGGCGCGGATGTGCATTATAGCGCTCCATGTGCTGTAAAGACAGTGCCTGCGTCTCAACACGCACATGCTATCCACCCTAAATAGTACTGAATATTACTAATGTCACATAGACTACTATTTAGGGTGGATAGTATGCACGTTGGGATGTATAGAGTGTTTTTAGCGACGTGCTGGGGAAATGATCAGCTGGAAGCTCCCTTAGCACGCAAGCCTGATCCTCTGATTCATGAAACAGGACCGCTCGCATATTTCTGGAAACAGTCTCTCACTCATTTTCCTGTTGTCATCATCTTAAAGTGTGTATTATGCACAGTATTATTGTGCTGTTGCAACATAAATGCAAAGACTGATACACAGCAAAAACTGCAGTGTTAAATTAACTCTCCTGGGAGTATATGTGAGACCATACTCAAGAGTGTTAAAGTGTTAAAATAAGAGTCTTAAATAAACACTGAAGCGGTGTTAAAGTTAATGAGATAATTAAGTGATTAATTGAGTGATGACTGACCATTATTGAAGATACCTGATGATAACAAGCAGAATCACCAAAGGAGAAAATCACAATTTTTAAGCCACCATCATGGACATCGGTGTTTGCTTTAGTTGAGCTCTTGACCCTTGACTCTTTAAAATAAAATTTTGTTTGGGCTGTTTTAACTGAGTTATAACATCCAGACAAACAAATGGAAAAGATAATCAGGTGGTGTTGGTTATGTTTTCATATGATCATCGTTTGACCTGAATCACTGAACTCATTTAAAGCCCAATCTCTGAGTTAGATTTATATTATTGATTACAGCAGCACTGTGACTCTACAGAAGATCAGCTTTATCAATATAATCTGAAGGATTTCTCAAACGTTCAGGGGTTCTGATTAAAAAAAAAACAAAAAAAAAAACTTTCTTTTAGGCACACACAGACATCAAGAAACCATCATTCTCTATAGTGCACAGCTGATTGGTTCCTGCTGTATCTATTGTGAATAATATATTGGCTCATGTGAGTCTTTTAGTTTTCATTTTATTCAAATAAAAAAAAAAAAAAACATCCCAACTTTTCCAGAATTCGATTAGATTGATTAGAATTAGATTGGGCGAGGGCATGAGTTCTTATGGGCCATAACAAAAAGAAAATATTAGGACGATTCAACTGGTCACATTCAAAATGAAAGAGATAGTTTAGTTCTTGCTTACTTTGCTCAAGTCCACAGGTCATAATAACCAGAATTTTTTTGCTGAAACTATTGAGAAACACCAAATTTCTGAACAACTGTTTGTGTGTAACAAAAAAACTTGTCACCATAGTCAGCTAATGCTTTTAGGAGTGCTTTTTGCACCCCTGAACTGTTAAACTGAAGCGACAGTTGTGAAACTTGTGCTGTTTGTGAAACTCTCCTTTAATTGAGAGATACTGTTTTTCCAACAATATATGGAACATTTGTTTAAAGGCCTGTACACACCGGGACAAATATCGCACGCGCTTATCGCCAGCGTTTTTCGAGATGTTTTTTGTGTTCATACCCAAACGATTTTTACTGGTGATGTGCAGAGTGAACGTGCAAATTCACTCCCTGACAGTATGTGGTGCTTGCTTAACGGTATTGCAAATAAACCTATTTATGATATTAATAAAATTAAAGAAGATAAAAATACAGATATAAAATGGCATATACATGACATATGAGAGATGGTAGTCAGAAACGGTAGTGCAAATAAGTCACAATGAGAGTAGTGCAAGTGAACGGTAAACATATTTATGAAATAGACATTCTCAACTAAATTTCTTGAATGTAAAATAAAAAAAACAAACAGTAAAATTACAGAAATAATACACATCTTTTGGTGTGGCCAAGAGCTGGCAGAGCACCCATAGCGTCTCAATCAGCTCCCTAGTTCAGTAGTAAGAGCACTGATCAGGGAGTCGGCCACATTCATTTAACGTTACATGGTATACTGATACACGACCTAGGAAGCTAGGGAGCTGATTGAGATGCAGGGATAGTTTGTAGGGGTCTTCCTCGTCTACTTTCTTTCTCTTCGTCATCTTGGTATCAATGTATGGCAAGCCATTTTGATTTTTTTTTTTTTTTTTTTACTTTATTGTCTGAGATGAGTTTGTTTTTATTCCTCAGACTCTGTCAATTGTTATTGTTCCTCTCTGCTCTGGTGGCTGTGGCTACTTTCACTGTTCTGCTTTATGACATCAGATCCAGAAGAGCTGATCAAGATCAAGGTCATATTCACTCATCAAGTACCTCATTAATGATGTAATTTCTTTTAAACTTGAATATTTGTTAGATTCATTAATTTATGGCTTTATATCTTCATCTTTTTCAGGATGTACTGAAATCTAAAGCAAGCAGCATGCTGAACATTAAGGCCCGGTTTCGCAGACAGGGCTTAGCCTAAGCCAGGATTAGGCCTTAGTTCAATTAGGACATTTAAGTAGCTTTTATAAATGTGCCTTAGGAAAAAACATTACTGGTGTGCATCTTGAGACAAAACAATGACACTGACATAATTTAAGATAATGTCAGTGCAAGGTGCTTTCCACTAAAAAACCTCAAACATGCATTTTAGTCTAGGACTAGTTTAAGCCTTGTCTGTGAAACCGGGGGTAAAGGTTTTGCAAGTGTGTTTCTTGATCTTTAGTGTTTTTGTCCTAATGTAGTTTATTATTCAAGTTTGTGCTCTCGCTTTGCAGTTTTCTGTGAGATTTTTAAAAATCCAATTTGAAAAGCTTTATTGTTTATATTTCCCTCAGATACATTAAACAATGAATTAAGAGACACAGATCTCACTTTACTACTACTATCCATTTGCCATGTGTATTTAATTCCCAAATTAAAGTTTTCCTACTCTGAGGTTCCATAGTGTCATGTTTTATTACATTTATTACGTCAAGCGCCCCCCTGGAGGAATACAAACCTTATGCATAGTTTAACATTCAGCAGCCACAAAAAGCATTACAATAATAAAATAGTATCTGTAAATATTTCCATTTTATTAAGCCCATTCTTCTTCATATCCTACTGCTGGGAACTGTATTTTATTACTATTAGGGGTTCAAGTTTGTAGTGCTGAAACCCTATTGTAGCTAACTGTAAGGATTTTTAATATTTTTCTTCTGCCGTAAAACAAATCGAGCAGACCAAACCAAACCGTTAGGCCTAGAGACTTGAAACTTGGCCAGATGATAGTCCTCAATTTGGGGAGAAGCTCACAAAAGATGACCCCAATTGGCCAATAGGGGGCGCTACAGCAATAAAAAGTTCAAAATTGCTCCTTGGCTCAAGACAAACAAAACATATATCTTCGGCCTGGAATTTTTTTCCGCCATTTTGAATTTTGAACGAAATGAGATATTCGAACTAAACTTGGTTCACACGTGTACGGGCTCAATCTTTGGTGAAAATGTTTTTTACTTAAAATCAGTTGATCAGATTTTATTTTGCTTGACAAAAAAAAAAAGAAAAAAAAAAAAAAAAAAAGACCATTACTGTTGTTAATTTTGGGACACTTTTCTCTATTTAACATGTATATGTGTACCGTTTAAAAGTGTAACATTTATAATTACTTCCCGTCTGCAGTTCACTCACACCGCACTCTTCACAAAGATGAAACGTCATGTGGAGCACATTGTATTGTGAGAAACAGTATACCATGCAATATGTTCTCAAATGCATACATCAGATTCCAGCAAATGTAGGTAATCTACAGTATACACATTGCATACTGCAGTATAGTAGGAATTGCATAGTAGTGTGCCATTCCATACACAGCTCCCATACTGATTTCTGTGTACTTGAGTTGTATTTAGCAGATTCTGACAAATATAGTAGGTCATCCAGGTATTCCATTCATACAGAAAATTTGCATACTACACACAGAATACATACTGGATACTGCAGAAATAATAAGAGTAGTATGATAGCATGCCATTTCGAGCACAGCCCATGTTTCTTCTTAGTTATTAGTTATGTCCATCCCATACTCGGAATTTGTGCTCTGCATTTTACCCATATAAGTGCACACACACAGCAGTGAGTATTGAACACACACACACACACACACACACACGCACACACACACACACACCTGAACAGTGGGCAGCCATTTTTGCTGCGACACCTGGGGAGTGATTGGGAGTTAGGTGTCTTGCTCAAGGGCACCTCAGTTGTGGGTAATGAAAGCGCTGTTCATTCACTCCACCCACCTATATTTCCTGCCAATACTGAGACTTCAACCCACAATCTTTGGGTTACAAGTCTGACTCTATAACTATAACTAAAAAAAAGTTTGGTTTTACTGTGAGTTTACAGTCCTAGAAAACTTGTTGATTTTATGTGCTGCTGAACTTATTTTTGGTTCACTTTTAGCAGATTGTGTTATTGGTTTATTTTGTAATCTTCAGAGTTGATCTTTTTTATTATTATTATTATTTGTTGAGTATCACCATTGTTGTGTATTGTAGCATTGATGTATTTATATCTGTGCATAATTAGGTGATGCTTATAATAAAGTCTTGTGTTTCAAGATGATGTCTCACCTTTCAATGGTAATCATCATGTTAAGAATAGTTTGACTAACTTAAAATCAGCCAATTAGCTATATTATATTCTAGCTTGTCTTTGTTTTAACAAATGTTTTCATTTGTCATGATTTTGAACAGGCTAGAACAGACATTTGAATGTGAATATATGAGGTGCAAGATCCCAAGCTAATGAAACACTGATCACCATTATGTTGACTAAACAAATACAGTGGTAAAGAATATAATTTCTTACAGTAGCATGGTTAAAGACACTTTAATAATGTGAATTCACAGTAAAACAGACTGTGATGTAAATCAGCAGTAAATGACTGATGTCAGCATCATTTTGCTGTTGTTTAATAGTAATGCATTAATTTCACTGTACATTTCTGACTACAGTAATTGATTGTACTATTTAATCCTGTAAATTCCTGGCACTTTTTTACAGGGTAGTCAACAAGACGGCATAACTGAATTTACACAAATGGAGCTTGATTCTTAATCATGTGGGGGGGGCCACAAAAAGTGTATTTTATATATTTTACAATATATAAAATAAAATGTTACGTAAAAAATATAATATTCGCATAATACAGTACTTTCACATAATACAGTACTCAGTAATGTGTACCTGGTTCTGTCCCAGGACTTTTATGTTTTTTAAGGTTTTTTTTAAGTTTTGTTCCTGTTTCCTGTGACATGTTTGTAGTCCCTGTTTGATTACAATGATGGATTTGTTTCTTACAAACATGAGGCTTTTCACTTCAGGAGACGCTGACTGATGGAGTCGTGTTGTGGATTATTGTGCCGATTTAATCAGCTGTTTGGACTCATTCTGACGGCACCCGTTCACTGCACTGATGTAATGCTACATTTGTCCAAATCTGTTCCTATGAAGAAACAATCTCATCTACATCTGGGATGGCTTAAAAACCTTATTTAGCATCAGTATGGAACATAATATATAAAAATATATTACAAAAACACATATTTGTCATTTCGTTGCTGCTTTTCTCCAGTGTCTTTCAGTGCAGTTATTTGCAGGTTCAATTCTTGATCATAGACACAATTGGTGATACTTTATGTATCAACCCTTGCAGGATTTGAACCTTTAACCACAAATCTGTCTCACAAATCAACCTGTGTGTTGTTTGACTAATAGTGGGCAAAGTTATGTACAGAAGACGTCTTTTCAACATCTTTGTCACAAAAGTTGTATGTTGAAAAGACGTCCACTGAGGAGCCAGAATAAAAGTTTTTATGACATCTTTTTTGACGATGATTGAGCATTTGGAAAAATCAACTGCATCTTTGAAGATCTAATTAAACAACTCCACAAACAGCATTATCAGCTTCACTTATTACTAACCATACTGACTTTATATCTGTCATTCATCTACACTACAGCAGTTATTATTGAGAATTAACAGAGGTTTAGATGTTGACATCAGGCCAAGACTAAGTGTGGGAGAGAGGAGGCACAGGTGCAGCGCACAGATCTAGAATCTGGTGAGACGTTGGAAAACCCCAACCAGGAAGCACCCCACAGTGTTGGAGATTTCTTAGCACCTCAGTCTGCTACACTCACAAGGAAAACTTCACCAGATAGACCACCCCAGTCGGAACCCATGAAGGAGAGGATCAAGTGGCCAAAAATGTCAGACACAAAGGCATGGGCCACCCTTGATCAGGATCTGAACCAAATCCTCGAAGTTACAACAACGGGCATGGTTGAGCGGAAAATAAATACGCTCACAGAAATCACATACAATCTAGCCAAGGAACGTTTCGGTACAGTAGAAAGGAAAGAAAACATCAAGGCAATGAAGCAAACAAACAGAAGAGAGAGGGAAATTCAAAATCTGAGGAAGGAAATGAAGGACCTAAACAAGAGATACAAAGTGAGCAGTGCTGAGGAAAAAGAAGGGATCAAGGAAATCACAAGCAGCCTTCGAGAGTGCCTCAAAAGGCTTATAAGGGTTGAAGGCACAATGAAATTGAGAAAGCAGAAAGAGAAGAGGAGGACTCAGTTTACAAAAGATCCCTATAACTTCACCAGATCCTTACTGGGAGAAGCAAGATCAGGGAGCCTGAGTAGCCCCAAGGAAGAGGTGGAGGCATTTCTAAAAGAGACACATAGTGATCCGTACAGTGGCCTTGAACTGAATGAAAATCCAGAAGTTGGGATAGCTGAAAGCCCCTCCATTATGTTCAATGCCAACGAACCAACATGGAAGGAAATCCAGGAGGTGGTAAAAAAAGCAAGAGCTGCGTCAGCCCCAGGCCCCAGCGGTATACCCTACAGTGTGTACAAGAAATGTCCAAATCTACTCCGCCGCCTCTGGAAGTTGTTTAAAAGGATCTGGAAGAAAGGGTCTGTTCCATCAAGCTGGCAGAAGGCTGAAGGCTGCTTTGTTCCTAAAGAGGAAGGCTCAGTGTGTATTGGCCAATTCAGAACCATCTCTTTGCTCAGCACGGAGTGTAAGATCTTCTCAGTGGTGGCAAAGAGAATGTCCACATACATGATCGATAATGGATATCTCAACACCTCGATCCAAAAGGGAGGAATCTCAGGCTTTGCAGGGTGCCTGGAACACACGGGAGTCCTCAGCCAGATGATACATGAGGCCAGGATGAGGAAAGGGGACTTGACTGTAGTCTGGCTGGACTTGACCAACGCATTCGGAACCATCCCTCATGATCTAATCCGGACAGCTCTACGACACTACCACATCCCAGATCATATCAGGGCAATGATCAGTACCTACCTGGGGGGAATCCAGCTTCGCTTTAAGACAAAGGATTTCATCACTCAGTGGCAGCACCTTGGAAGAGGAATTGTCACAGGGTGTACAGTATCCCCGATCCTGTTCATCATGGGCATGAACCTTATCATATCATATCATATCTATCACGCTCTTAGAGGTTACATGGACGATCTTACAATCACAACGTCTTCCCATGTCCAGGCCCGGTGGGTCTTAGTGAAACTTGAAGAGATGGCAACATGGGCCAGAATGACATTCAAGCCAAAGAAATCAAGAAGCTTGATAATCAGGAAGGGCAACATCACCTTCAAGTACAACCTGGCCATACAAGGTGAGACCATCCCCTCCATTAAAGATAACCCTATCAAGTATTTGGGAAAGTGGTACGATGAGTCACTAAAGGACCACAACAATGTCCGCACCACTGAAAAGCAAGCAGAGCTGTGGCTGAAGAAAATAGAAACATCCGGACTTCCAGGGAAATTTAAAGCATGGCTGTACCAACATGGCCTGCTTCCCAGACTGATGTAGCTGCTGACTGTGTATGATGTTCCACTCACTGTAGTGGAAGGGATAGAGCGTAAGATCAACATACACCTCAGAAAGTGGCTTGGAATTCCATCAGTTGGGCTATACATCAGATCAGGGCAACTCCAGCTACCCCTCTCTTCCTTGATTGAGGAGTTTCAAGTAGCCAAATGTAGGGTGGCCATGACCTTCAGAGAATCCAGAGATAGGAAAATCAGTGAAGCAGGAATAAGAACAAGGTCAGGATGAAAGTGGGATGCCACCGCTTCACTAGCCCTAGCTGAAGGGAATTTAAAGCTCAAAGACATCATTGGAGCACCCTGTGTAGGACGGCAAGGCCTAGGTATATCCCACTTTCATAAGTGGGGGAAAGCCAATTCGCTGGAAAGAAGAGCCATGATCCAGGCAGAAGTAAGGGATCTAGAGGAGGAGCGAAGAAGGACAAAGGCAGTGGAACTTGGATCCCAGGGTGCCTGGACTCGGTGGGATCTCCCCAAGTGGAAAGTGTCATGGAATGATCTCTGGAGGCTTGAGCCATATCGAATATCCTTTTTTACTGAGGGCCGTTTATGACACCCTTCCTTCCCCTGTGAACCTCCACAGATGGGGGCTGAGAGAGGACAAACTGTGCAAGCTCTGTGGGCAGAAAGGAACAATGGCCCATGTCTTGACAGGTTGCAGCACAGCGCTTGCTCAGGGCAGATACAGATGGCGCCATGACAAAGTCCTAACAGTCCTTGCTGATATTTTAGAGCAGGAGAGAACCAGGAAATGTCAAAATAAGATCAAGGCACCCCTTGCAATAGCTTTTGTAAAGGAGGGTTCAAAGCTATCAGGGTCCAGTAAGATCAATGCAAGCATTCTGCAGTCTGCCCAAGCATGGGAGCTTAGGGTTGACCTAAAGAAAAGACTTCAGTTTCCTGATTTCGTCCACACTACCTTGAGACCAGACGCAGTCCTTTTCTCTCACACAGGAAAGAAGATCATCCTGGTTGAGCTTACTGTACCATGGGAAGAGGGGTGTGAAGAGGCATTTGAAAGGAAATCCGAACGTTACAGGGAGCTGGTGCAAAACTGCAGAGGGAAAGGCTGGCAGACATGGCTGTACCCTGTTGAGGTGGGATGCAGGGGGTTTCCAGCCCAGTCAGTCTGGAAACTGCTGACAGCTGTTGGACTGAGAGGATCAGACAGAAAAAAGGCGGTGCGAAGACTCGGGGAGGCAGCAGAGAGAGCCTCCTGTTGGATTTGGAATAGGAGGGAGGAGGTGAGCTGGCAGCCAGGAGGGAGTGAGTAGTGGCTGGCCACCACTGCTGACCCGCCATCAGGAGAGTGTTATGGTTAAGGGTTGAAACACTCAATGATAGTTGGTAACTATCTGATGACACAACCTCCTGGCTAAGAGCTCCAGTCATTGCAAAATGACTTAAGGAGTAGCATCCAAGGATGTATGCTATCATTGATATGTTTGTTTCATTCGAAGACACCATCATGGTGGAGAGTGTTTGCTTTAGTTGGGATCTTGATCCTCATACTTCGTGTGTTAGCTTTTTTTTTTTTTTTTTTAAACACATTTGTTGTGGCAAAGAAATTCAAGAAACACATGATGTGTTATCAGCTCTTTAATTGATGATAAAATCATCAGAAAAAAGATGTTCCGTTTTTAATTTTGTGTTTGTATTTGGCATAGAGTTGCCAATCATGTCTAACGGCAGTACTGACAACAATAACATTAAAATGATCACTTATCCTGAAGGTGGATGAAAAGCACAAGATGCTTGAGCGAGTGTTTTATGTAGTCACACACAGACAACAGGATTTTGGATATGAATCACAACAACGGTAACAATCAAAACTAAAAAAAAAAACTTCATGCTGCAATGCATGATGGGTGGCTTCATAGCAGAGGTGGGTAATCCAGGGGTCAAAGAGTAAAAGTCCTGCCATATTTTTATTCCATCCACTGAAGCATTAATGAGATAAATAAGTGATTAATTGAGTGATGATTGAGCATTATTGAAGACACCTGATGATAACAAGCAGAATCACCAAAGGAGAAAATCACAATTTTTAAGTTACCATCATCGAGGTCAGGGTTTGTTTTAGTTTTGTTTGGGCAGTTTTAACTGCATTAAAACCAACCAAACAAACAAAGTTAAAAGATGATCAGGTGGTGTTGGTTATGTTTTCTCAAAATCATTATTTGATCTGAATCACTGAACTCATTTAGAGTCCAATCTCTGAGTTAGATTTACATTATTGGTTACAGCAGCACTGTGATTCTACAGAAGATCAGCTTATACAATACAGAATTTTAAAAAAAAAAAGTTGTCCTTATCACAAAAAAAAAATCTTTTAGGCACACACAGACATCAAGTATCAGCCTGTGAATCTCAACAACGGTGACAAGCAACATATTCTGATCAACAGATCAACTCTGAACATTAGAAAACAAGCTACTAAAAAGTCACAGAAAAACAGCAAAATTTTAATAGTGAGAATAAATGAAATTACTAAGACAATTCAGCTCATAATTTATTCATGCAGCAATGCATGATGGGAGCCATGGATGAATTTTGATTGGTGGCTCCCAGAATGCATTGCAACATGCTTTATGATGGCCCCCACTGTTGAGATTCACAGGATGATTCTTGATGTCTGTGTGTTTAAATTAGCTCTGTTTTTTTTTAAATCAGAACTCTCAAAAAAACAAAAGTATTGATAAAACTGATCTTGTGCTGTAGAATCACAGTGCTGCTGTAATCAATAATGTAAATCTAACTCAGAGATTGGGCTCTAAATGAGTTCAGTGATTCAGATCAAATAATGATTAAGTAAAAACATAACCAACACCACCTGATCAACTTTTAACTTTGCTTTTCCGGTTGGTTTTAATGCAGTTAAAACTGCCCAAATAAAATCTAATATTAAATAGTCAAGGATCAAGAGCTCAACTAAAACAAACCCTGACCTCGATGATGGTAACTTAAAAATTGTGATTTTCTCCTTTGGTGATACTGCTTGTTATTATCAGGTGTCTTCAATAATGCTTAATCATCACTCAATTAATCACTTATTTATCTCATTAATGCTTCAGTGGGTGGAATAAAAATATGGCAGGATTTTTACTCTTTGACCCCTGGATTACCCACCTCTTCTTCATAGTACAAAACTCATCCTTGGTTCCCAAGCTTTTTAGTTTTGATTGTCACTGTTGTTGTGAATCATATCACTGCCTATGGATGGATCCGTGGCTTTTTTTTTTTTTTTTTTTTTTTTTTTAAATCTTGTACGGAGGTTCCACGGATGTCTATATCAGACATTCAGATGATGCCAAAAAAAGACATCATGAAAACTTTCATTCTGGCTTCTCAGTAGATATCTTTTCAACATACAACGTTTGTGACAAAGACGCTGAAAAGACATCTTCTGGACGTAAATTTGCTTAGTGGGTTGTCTTGCAGTATGACATTTCTTGTTCAAAATGTTGATAAACTATTCATATTCTCACAGTCTGTAATTGAAAACAGAATAGGACAAAAACTATCAGGTCTTGCAGTGTAAATGCTGCTGTTATTAAAGGTGCCCTAGAACTTTTTAAAGATGTGTGGGAAAAAGATGTAATATAAGTCTAAGGTGTCCCCTGAATGTGTCTGTAAGGTTTCAGCTCAAAAAACCCCATAGATTTTTTTTAATTCATTTTTTTAGGGCATTTTGGGGCATAATTAGAAATGAGCCGATTCAGGGTGTGTGGCCCTTTAAATCTCGTGCTCCACGCCCCAAGAGATCGCGCTTGCCTTAAACAACATAAAAAAAGTTCAAACAGCTAATATAACCCTCAAAATGGATCTTCACAAAGTGTTCGTCATGCAGCATGTCTAATCGTGTAAGTACAGTGTTTATTTTGATGTTTACATTTGATTCTGAATGAGTTTGAGGCTATGCTCCGTGGCTAACGGCTAATGCTACACTGTTGTAGAGATTTATAAAGAATGAAGTTGTGTTTATGAATTATACAGACTGCAAGTGTTTAAAAATGAAAATAGCGACGGCTCTTGTCTTCGTAAATACAGTAAGAAACTATGGTAACTTTAACCACATTTAACAGTACATTAGCAACATGCTAACGAAACATTTAGAAAGACAATTTACAAATATCACTAAAAATATCATGTTATCATGGATCATGTCAGTTATTATTGCTCCATCTGCCATTTTTCGCTTTTGTTCTTGCTTGCTTACCTAGTCTGATGATTCAGCTGTGCACAGATCCAGACGTTAATACTGGCTGCCCTTGTGTAATGCCTCAATCATGGGCTGGCATATGCAAATATTGGGGGCGTACACCCCGACTGTTACATAACAGTCGGTGTTATGTTGAGATTCGCCTGTTCTTCGGAGGTCTTTTAAACAAATGAGATTTATATAAGAAGGAGGAAACAGTGGAGTTTGAGACTCACTGTATGTCTTTTCCATGTACTGAACTCTTGTTATTTAACTATGCCGAGGTAAATTCATTTTTTGAATCTAGGGCACCTTTAATGATTATAGAAACAGCAATTTAACAGCTTTAATAAATCTTTATATACTGCAAAACCTCAAGCACTCCTTGTACTATTGAAGATAATGTTTTTCTCCGTTTCTTATTTTATTGCCAATTTACTGTTTGTCTTCCCTGAAGCAATGTTACACCAGTAAAAACATATTTGGAGTTGTCACAGAGGTGAAATTTCACTGGTGCTGAATACTGAAATCTTGGTATCATGACACAATCTTCTGTTCATGTTCTTATTCAATTAAAGTATCAAAATAATGGTAACACTTTAAAATAAGGTTCATTAGTTAAACATTAGTTAATATATTAACTACATTTAGTCATTTAGCAGACGCATTTCTCCAAAGCTAACATGAACTAATCATGAGTAATACATTTGTTACTGTATTTACTAATCTTCGTTAACGTTAGTTAATGAAAATACAGATTTTCATTGTTTGTTCATGGTAGTTCACAGTGCATTAATTAATGATAACAAGATTTTAATAATGTATTAGTAAATGTTGAAATAAACATCAACAAAGATTAATAAATTCTGTAGAAGTGCAGTTCATTATTAGTTCATGCTAATTAATGTAATTAACTAATGAACCTTATTGTAAAGTATTACCAAAATAATAAATGATGTTACTGTGATGTCTGATTGGCAGTCTCAATCTGATTAGTGGATGATTCACTGGCAGGAGAGTGTCAAGGACGAGTCTTCAACAATATTCAGCTGTAAGAAAACATGGATTCACAGAAAATAAATGAACAGGATTGATTTTTGAGTTACAGAAACAAAAAAATACTAAAGACTTGGAATTATGTTGTTTTCATGACATTTGATGAATTTATGGTGTTTAAAAAATAATAAATAAAATAAAAGTCTAGTCCCAGACTAAAATGCATGTTTGAGCTGTTTTAACTGAAATATCAACTTGCACTGGCATATCTTAAAATATGTCAGAGCCATTGTTTTGTCTCAAGATGCACACCAGTAATGTTTATAAAAGCTACTTAAATGTCCCAATTGAACTAAGGTCTAATCCTGGCTAATGGCCATTCACACCAAAAACTGTAACTATTAAGATGACTATAACAATATATTTGCATCCACACCAACAAATGATAACAGTTTGTTTATTCTAAGCTCGCGCGTGGCAGTTTCAAAGTTCTTGTTGTGGTGAATAACTCTGCTATTCTCAGAATGATTTTTAGAACTAACGTTCTATCTTTAGTGTTAGAGTTATTGTCTTTGGTGTGAACAGGCCTTTAATCCAAGCCCTGTCTGTGAAACCAGGCCATAGAGTAGGCTATTTAAGCGGCCTTATCACTAGCAAATTCAAGTAACCTAGGATAACATGTTAAGCTATGCTAGAAACATGCTAGCATCATGTTAAAACATGCAAGCAAAATGCTAAAACATGTTGAAAACATGCTAGTAATGTGGTAAATCATGCTACCAGTGGATTAAATCATGCTGGTCACATGCTAAATCATGTTAGCAAAATTCTTAAACATGCTAGCAATGTGTAAAATCATGCTAGTAATTTGTTCACGATGTGTTAAATCATACTAGAAACATGTTTATGTTAGAAACATGCTAGCAACATGTTAAATCATGTTATAAACGTTAACAACATACTAAAACATGCTAGCAAAATGCTAAAACATGTTCACAACATTTTATTGATTTTGTCTGAAAAGCCTGAATTTTGAAGGTTTTTCCTCAGATATTTTAAACTTTCAGATAAGGCTTCGTCAAGCCAACATCAAAGTATGTCATTGAACTTTATCTGTTAATTAAACAATATTACAAAATGTATTCATACCTCTGTTCTTTATAAAGTAATACAGAGAGTCAATGTAAAGTAATGTCTCTACATACTGTCACTGTTTTGCAGACAGCAGATTCAGTGCACAGTTTCTCACCTGATTCCTGCACTGCATCCTGATCTCTGTTTAAACAATAACAAACTCAATTAAACATTATTTTTGCTAAATTAGAATTGAAAAAATGCAGATTACTCTCACACAATAAATCTCATTGATTCTTGATCTTTTTAAACCATCTGTATGTAATACTCACCATTTTGTCCTGCCTGACGCTTGCGATGGTAAATTACAGCAGCAGCAGCAACGAGCAGCAGAACAACAAGAACAGCAGCAGCACATATTCCTGCTACAGCAGCTGCAGACACACAGACTGATTCTTCCTCCTTCACTGAATTTCTCTTCGTTTCATCTTGTTCAGCAGAAGAAACACCTGAAACACAAACCAACAGATTGATTAAAGGTCTTTTGCTGGAAAACAAGAAACAAACTCCACAACATTAGAGAACTGTATAGATATAAAAGTAATTTTCATGCTCTTTCTTGACTTTCAGTCTGAAATGCAACATTTTTCCACACGTTGTGCTTGAGAACAATACAAAACTTCTGCACTTTGGATTCCTAGCGAGAAACAAGGAGTATGAAATAATAGATTTAAACAGATGATATAGAAGGTGATCAGAGATGAGAAACTGTCTTCACAAATTCCACTTTAACAATAAACATTTTAGAAGAAATGATCTACATAGTGTGAATTATACAGGTAAAGAGAAAACACCTCTGAATGTCACTGCAAAAAATATGTATTTAAATGTACAATACTTGCTATTAAACTTATTAACTCACCATAAACAGAAACACTGAAGATCTTGAGACTGCTGCTGCTACTGAAGATCTCAAGATGATAATCTCCAGAGTCTGTGCTTCTGGTGTTTGTGATGGTCAGAGATCCAGTCTGATGATCCAGTTTCAGTCTGTCTCTGAATCTCTCATCACTATATTTACACTGAACATCTGTACAGATGAAACTGAGATCTCTAGTGATTTGAGCTACACGGATGTCATAAAAATACCATCTAATCTCTTCTTGTTGGTTTGTTTCAACATCAGTGTTTAGAGTGACTGAATCTCCCTCCTTCACTGACACTCTCTCTGTATCAGCATCAACAAAACCTGAAGAAATGATCATAAGTCAAACAAAATTATACAATAGGAAAGTTCTTTTCTTTTCTAAAGATAATAAAGATTGTGAGTAGAGAAATATGTGCAAGACAGACAGTTCTCACTTCACACAGAAGATCAGACACCTACGAGATCAAAGATGAATATATTTTCTTAGTTTCATCACTAAATTATACTCACCACCATTGACATTAACAATGAAGCTCTTTATGATTCTGAATCTGATGGTGCTGATCAGTAGTTTATATTCTCCTGAGTCTCCAGTTCTGGTGTTTGTGATGGTCAGAGATCCAGTCATATGATTAAGCTTCAGTCTGTATCTGAATCTCTCATCAGCATATAAACACTGAGCATCTGTACAGATAAAACTGAGATCTCCATTGATTTCAGCGATGCGAACGTCATTAAAAACCCATTTCATCAAATAATTTGGGTGTTTCATTACACCAGGATGTAAAGTGACAGATTCTCCCTCCATCACTGACTTTCTCTTCACTTCATCTCGTTCAGAATCAGGAATATCTAAAACAAAAACCAACAGGTGCTGGAGGAACTTTTTGCTCAAAACAACAAACTACAACATGAAAGAACTATTAGTCCATGGGCCAAGCCAGAATTTGGTACCACCTAAGGTGGCAAAATCTCTTTGGTACCAGTTTGTTTGTAGAGTCCATATAAATACTTTGACCATTTCAAATTAGTAGCTTTACTAATCTTTTGGGACAATCTTTATTTTTGCCATTATCATCCTACAGTATCTGCACAGGTTTGTATGAAGTCTGTAAGAGGTAGCCATACATGCTATTCCCCCTTGCAGGGACTGCTTAAAGCTGCATATACAGCGTGCCAATTACCAGGCAGCTGTCTGGAGGTGTTTTTTGTACCTGCATGAGCAAATTATTCACAGAAATTTTAAGCAAACAAGTTTAAGTTTGCTTGTGGTTTATTTACTAATTTATTTAATAATTCGCTTAATTTTATTATCACGGGAAATGACGTCGACGATATGTGAATCAGTGTCCATCATTTTGCGAGCAACTGGTGATAAAGAAAAATGCCAATATTGAAAATATTTCTATTTTAAACCATGAAGGCGAGTCAGTTGATGTCACACAAACAATGTGCAAACTTTGCGTGAGAGTTATGCCGGTGAAGAAGTCTCAAACTCCAGTCAGTTAGGCCTATTCACTACAGAAACTGAAAGTAAAAACTGACTGAGCTTTTGGCATCCGACACTGCAATAACGGCGCATATTCTGTCAGAGACGATGAGAGATTAATCTCATTTATTTTCTTAATATTAGTGAGAAAAAATAATATGTTTCGTGAATCGAGAGTAGGCTATTTCGTGTTAAACAAGTTGTTCTTTAAATGAGGAGTAAACTAATACTTTATTGTCGGTTATGCGCTATGATATCGCGGGGCAAATGAATTGCAATATTAATTTAATAATAAAAATTGCATGATAAGAAAAATTATTTAATAGCCTGCATGCCCGTCAACTACACCACTGTGAAGGGATAAACGGTGCTCGGGCACAGCATCAAATCGATTAACTGTTTTATCCAATTCCACATGCAGGGACCGTTCAGTGTTCAGTACTGCAATGTCCGAGTCTCTCCTGTCTCATCCCACTGAGCAAATTACGTCCAGAAGACGTCTTTTTCAGGTCTTGTCTCAGGTTGAAAAGACGTCCACTGAGGGGCCAGAATGAAAGTTTTTATGACGTCTTTTTTGGACGTCTTCTGGACATCCGATATAGACGAACACGCACAATCACCAAAGGAGAAAAATCACACTTTTTAAGCCACCATCGTGGAGATGAGTGTTTGCTTTAGTTGGGCTCTTGACCCTTGCCTTATTAATATTAGAGTTTGTTTGGGCTGTTAACTCAGTCATGCCAGACAAGCAAAGAGAAATGATCAGGTGTTGGTTATGTTTTCACTTAATCATTGTTTGACCTGAATCTCTGAACTCATCTAGAGCCCAATCTCTGAGTTAGGTTTACATTATTGATTACAGCAGCACTGTGATTCTATAGCAGAAGATCAGCTTTTTTCAGAAAAGGTGTGTTGAACAAAAAAAAAAGATCCTAATTTAGGCACACACAGACATCAAGAATCATCCTGTGAATCTCAACAGTGGTGACCATCAAAAAGCATGTTGCAGTGCATTCTGGGAGCAACCAATCAAAATTCACACATGGCTCCCATCATGCATTGCTGCATGAATAAATTATGAGCTTAATTGTTTTAGTAATTTCCTTTATTCTCATATTTTATTTTGTTCTGTTAATGTGACTTTTTAGTAGCTTGTTTTCTAATGTTCAGAGTTGATCTGTTGATCAGAATATGTTGCTTGTCACCGTTGTTGAGATTCACAGGCTGATTCTTGATGTCTGTGTGTGCCTAAGAGAAATTTTTTTTTTTTTGCTCAGAACAACTGTTTGTGAAATCCTTTATATTATATTGATAAAGCTGATCTTCTGCTGTAGAATCAGTGCTGCTGTAATCAATAATGTAAATCTAACTCAGAGATTGGGTTCTAAACAAGTTCAGTGATTCAGATCTAATAATGATTATGTGAAAACATAACCAACACCTGATCATTTCTCTTTGCTTGTCTGGCTGTTATGACTCAGTTAACTGCCCAAACAAACTCTAATATTAATAAGGCAAGGGTCAAGAGCCCAACTAAAGCAAACACTCATCTCCACGATGGTGGCTTAAAAAGTGTGATTTTTCTCCTTTGGTGATTGTGCGTGTTCGTCTATATCGGATGTCCAGAAGACGTCCAAAAAAGACGTCATAAAAACTTTCATTCTGGCCCCTCAGTGGACGTCTTTTCAACCTGAGACAAGACCTGAAAAAGACGTCTTCTGGACGTAATTTGCTCAGTGGGGTTTACTAAACTGTGGACTAGCTCTGACTCTCCGCGCAGCCGAATTTTTATGACCATGGATGCGTTTTTGCATGCGCCGAACGCGTCTTTCCGCGCTCATAGGGCAAAGGAGTAGCCTACCTATCTTTGAATGGCTTGCACGCTCAGGGGGCAAATATCTTCCACTTATTTGCAGTGCTTTAAGTGGCCCAAAAGAGGTGCCGGTACTCTATTATAGCCTATATATATATATATATATATATATATATATATATATATATATTTTTTTTTTTTTTTTTTTTTTTTTTTGATGACTCCCCTCATCCCCTGAGGTAACAACAACTATATTGAAGGGGTTTTATATACAGCAGTCAACAGACGACCTTATAAAAAATAATAAATCCTTTTATTAGTTTGTGGATTTGCTTGAGCCAGAAAGAGCTACTGAACATAAATAAAATGTGCAAAAGGATTTTGAAAAAATACCCTTAGAAAGAGCTACCGAACATAAATAAAATGTGCAAAAGGGTATTGAAATTTTTTTTTTAACAAAATGTACATAAAATAAATTATAAAACATAGCATAACCATAGAACAGTAGAACATAAACATTTGTATTTTTACCGAGCCGAGTGTGCGCGTTTCACACACCCTCTCAGGCATAGGCGCCGATTTATGTTTCTGCCGGTGGGTGCCCAGTGCCCCACGTCACGTTTTAGCACTAGTTAGCTTATTTAACTAAAATTAACGTCAACTGGATGTTTCATTTGCATTATATCCGTCCAGCGAGATGACAATTTCGACCCAAAAACACATTCTTTTCACGAGTGTTGTCGCGAGTCGTGCTCTCGCTGATATCTGATGCAAGAAGAGTTTGAGTTTGAGCGCGCGCATGTATCTGATCCATGATCTGATCGAGAACAGAGCCATTTGTGCTCGCGCATCACTTGGATGCGCTCTCGACGTTTGCCATTAAAATATCGCCATAGAAACAGCCTTAAATAAACTATAAAAAGGGTGAAGATCGTGTCTGAAAGCTCCAATCGATTTTTTATTGGTTAAATCAATGGAGAATATCTCGTATTTTTCCGTGGGTGCTCCAGCCCCCGGGCACCAACGGGATCGGCGCCTATGCTCTCAGGTGTTACGAGATTTTCGGTTTCTGAGATTTTTGGTTTCAGAAGGCGGAGCATATATGAATATTAATGAGTTTCCCAGACATGCGCGATTGCACGTGCAACTGAGAATTTTAGTTCACATTGTATCTCAAGACATTAGTGGATTATTCCATAAAGGTACTAATTATATTATCAGCGTTGCGGCTGATTTATGCCTAAACTACAGTTGTTTTCTTATAGGTAAGATGTAACAGTTTATAATGTTTTCATTAGTATGCACGATTTGTGCATTGGTCTGTAACAATGACAGATACTTCGTGTAACAACCTTCAGCTATCGTCTATACGTTCAGCTAGTTGTGCTCTTCCTTTGCTATGTTTTAAAACTCGGTATTTTATTGGTTGTTATCATTAAGTACATCACTGCCTGTAACAACTGAAATAAACCTGTATAAATGTTTATATCTATTCTGGTATTGTTCTTAAATTCTTGTTCATTTTGATATGATGTAGGCCTATTATAGGCTCTTCAAAAGGATTAATAAAATTTTTTATGTTTAAGCTCACCAAGGTTGCATTTATTTGATCAAAAATAGGCAAAACGGTAATATTGCAATTTGTTTTCCATTTTAATATATTTCAAATGGCTGTTTATTCCTGTTCCTCCAGTCTTCAGTGTCACGTGATCCTTCAGAAATCATTCTGATATGCTGCTTTGCTGCTCAAGAAACGTCCTTAGCTAATATTATCAGTGCTGAAAACAAGGAAACCATGATACAGTGCCTGTTGATTCACAGAACAGCAAGTTTGAAGAACAGTATTGAAATCTTTTGTAACATGTCCTTTTTTCCTTTTAAAAAAAATCCATTTAATTAATCCTTGTTGAATAAACTTCATCCTTGTGAAATTCATTTCTTAAAAAACTACAGTGATTCCAAACATTCAAATAGTATTTTAATGCAAATGCATTTGTGCAAAGTATTTGGGGGGCACTGTCCGTAAAAAGATAACGTTTTGTTGTTATAAAAATAGTTTTAAGTAAATAAAAAAGTCATTAAAATTCAAAGAGTGGTAAAAATGTCAAAATCTTTGACTAAAAATGTAATTTTTTGATCTGCGAATAGCTTTCTTATGTGTCATATTTTCATATATAAAGGGACTGCTACAGTAGCTAAAGTTTGTTGTTGGCAAGTCCATGGCCCATCTTTATGTACAAAAACAAAATGTCATTAAATGTCTCACATAATATCATATGTTCACTCCATCACACATTATACAAAGCATCTATTAATAAAAAGCAAATCAAGGCTATATTGCCATCTTTATTCCAGGATTTGTGATATATGTTTTGACATAGTTAAAAACCCCATGAAGAACATGAATGTTTATGAACATTAATGACCAGTGAATTCAGGTTGACTGGGACACTTTTTACCATTGATATGACTGGGAAAAAGTTTCTCGATCAACCTTAGTATATGTCAAATAATTAATGTTTGTGTATCAAAATAAATTTTCCATTTATATCACTGATCATCATTGTATATGGTACACAAGTCACACATGGTCAAAAAAACGCATGGCAGTTCTTTCATTTCCAGAGTGATGACTATATTTTAAATCTTCATAAGGTGAGGTAACAGAAGAACATAGGAATAGCCTACATCATTGAAATGGAAGCTGCATATTTTTTAACAATATGTTATTTATTTATTTTCCCATTTATTTGTTATATGAAATCAGTATAATCTACTTCAACTCATTCAGGTGTTCTGGGATGCTTTGTTTTATTGTGTAATTGAAAAATTAAACCTTGTGGTGTCAGTGTATCTTTCTTTAATATACAGTATATAAACGGAAACCATGAAAAGACAATATAGTTTCAGCAATATTTTCAGAATTTGTCACCAACCGGAAAACCAGAGAATGTTAGTCTGAACACGTAAGCGCATGTATAATCACACCAGTAGTCTGTAGGTTACAAAAAATATTATGTCCAAACACATTTATGGGATCAGCTGTTACATCGCAAGGTAGCCTATGGAAGAGCACAACTAGCTGAACTCATTGTAGACGGTACTGAGTACCGGTGCGTACCGGCCCACTTAAAGCACTGCTTATTTGTACAGGTATGATGATGTTAGACTGGATGCGGGGACCCCCAGCACCAGTGGCTGTTCTGGAGCTTATGGCCTGCAAGTGTTCACGGACCTGCAAGCTTACAGACTGTTCCTGTCTTGGCGATAAATTAAAGTGCATAGAAATGTACAAGCTACAAACCTGCAGCAATCAGAGGGAGGAGGAGGAGGAGGAGGAGGATACTATTGTCATGAAACTAGTTGAATATGATGATGATGAATAAACAGAAACAGTTTGCAATGATCAAATAAGTTCATGAACAAGGTAGAATTATTTTGTTTTTCTTTGTATGACATGTTCTGTTCAAATAAAGTTACAAGAGTTTTTCATTCTTTGGCTCAACAGTTAGTGTCATTGAAGGCTGATTTCTGTGACAAAGCTACCACTAACAAAAGGTTATCATGTTGTAATATCATATGGACTTTAAAAAAAAAATCACACTAGAATTTGCCACAGTGGGTGGTGCCAATCAGTGAAAATTGAGACCTAGGCCCATGGACTATATGGATGAAAATGATTGCACAAGCCCTATATTTCTTAAACCTGTTCAGCACACCAACGCTACACATTTTCAGCTCTTCCTAATCAAGCACACCTGAATCAACTCATCATTAATAGAGACTGAAATGGATGGATCATATAATGACTCACCATAAACAGAAATATTGAAGAGTTGAGGAAGACTGTCACTGCTGCTGCTGATCTGTAGTTTATACAGTCCAGAGTCTGTTGTTGTGATGTTTGTGATGGTCAGAGATCCAGTCTGATGATCCAGCTTCAGTCTGTCACTGAATCTCTCAGTGTCAGTATTACACTGAACATCTGTACAAGTTTTATTGGGATCTCCAGTGATTTCAGTAATGCGAGCATCATTAAAATACCATCTAATCTCTTCGTGTTGGATTGTTTCTTGATCATTGTATAAAGTGACTGAATCTCCCTCCATCACTGACACATCTGAACCAACAACGAAAAAACCTGAAAAAGAAAAGAACAGTTAACAGCCATACACATAACAGTGTAGCCATTTCTAAAACTGTGGTTAAACTATGGTTTTTGTAGCAACACCATGCTAAGTTCGGTTACAATGGAATAACTACTAGAACCATGTTTTTTGGTTTTATTCGTAGTAAAAACCATGGTTAATTTTCGTAAGGGAATGCACCATGCGGTTTGATATTCAGATTTCGTTTGGCTATTAATCCACTATGCGCTGTCGTAGACATGCAAATAATATTGCATGTCATTCTTCATAATTTGTGAATACTGCATATCAAACCTGCAAACTATCTTTCTGAGATGCAAAACCAAAATGTTGCGATAGAAACGGTCACCTTCGACTTAATAGGGGAGAGCGGGGCACAACCTAACGCTTTTTGACTTTCTCAGTTTGTGTAATTTTAGGGTTCAGGGAATTTCTTTTGTTCCACATTAAAGGGTTAGTTCACCCAAAAATGATAATTCTGTCATTAATTACTCACCCTCATGCCGTTCCACACCTGTAAGACCTTTGTTAATCTTCAGAACACATATTAAAGCAATATTTTAAAGCGACGAGAATATTTTTGGTGCGCCAAAAAAATAAAATAAATAAATAACGACTTATTTAGTGATGGCCGATTTCAAAACACTGCTTCAGGAAGCATCGGAGCATAATGAATCAGCGTATCGAACCATGATTCGGCCCGCGTGTCAAACCAGCAAACTCAGGGTAAACTGCTGAAATCACGTGACTTTGGCACTCCGAACAGCTGATTCGACACACTGATTCATTATGCTCCTTTGAAATTGGCCATCACTCTTTATTTTGTTTTTTTTGGCACACCAAAAATATTCTCGTCTCTTTATAATATTAATATTGAACCACTGAACTCACATGAACTGATTTAAATATGTTTTTAGTACATTAACGAGAGAGGAAATGTCATTGCATCCCTATGCAGGCCTCACAGAGCCATCGGATTTCAACTAAAATATCTTAATTTGTGTTCCGAAGATTAACGAAGGTCTTACGGGTGTAAAACGACATGAGGGTGAGTAATAAATGACAGAATTTCCATTTTTGGTTGAACTAACCCTTTAATTTCACACGTCTGGTACAAATATGTGGCTTTGTTTCAATAATACAGTGTATACTTTTTTATTTATTTACCCCTAAAGAAGGGAAGTATCCTATAGCTATACTTTCACTTCCTTCAATCCCTCTCTATTGCAGCTTATGATACTCTGAGCACTGCCTAAAATTTGCAGGGCTATTGTGAGCCCTTTTTGTGTCTATTTGCCTCGTCATGACGACTCGCTTGTTGAATTCCTCACTTGTAAGTCACTTTGGATAAAAGCATCTGCCAAATGAATAAATGTAAATGTAAATGGGAAGTGAAATGTGACAACGTGACCCATAGGTGGGGCACATTGTAACATGATGGACCATGTGGTAACATGACCATATGACAGCTAAAATCTTTATCTGACTTAATTAAAACTATATATACATGACAAATTAAAATATTTTGTCAATAAAAGACAATTATTTTTTCATATAAAATAGCATTTTTTTTTTTAGAAATTGAAACTGAAATTTAAATAATTTTGTAGTTTAAATCAGATGAAGAAACATGTTCAAACATTCAGAAAAACAGAGCTGAACAAAAACACTCCCCTTCCTCCACTCACAGCTCTCAGAACAAGAGATAAAGAGATGAGACAATAGGCTACAAATGCTGAACATTTCTTGAAATAATAAGGTTCTTCCTCTCAACGAACCCTATCTGCGCAACTGGAATTTAAACCAGGTTAGTGTCTTCTGATAGTTAGTGAAGCATTAACCCAGCAAGCAATTTTATGTCTATTAGCCGTCAAAACATAGCCCGGCCGTCTAGGCTAAAACAAGGCAAAATTTGGGCTGTCAGTGAAAATCTAATAGACGTCTAACCATAACCCAAGAGTAGATTGGTCATCAATTAGACGACTATTAGACGACTACATATTTATGTCTAATAGACACTGAATGGATCACTTGGGTAAAGTTGGTTTTATATTCGCACATTCGGACATCCGTATTCAATAGCCTTGTTAATCACACTACATTGGACATTCAGTGGACATTCACAATTGAATATGCCCTTAAAACAATACTTGCCTATTTGAATCGACTGTGAAAAATGTTGTAATTTGACAATCGTTGGTTGTCAATATCATGCCGCTGCTTAAAATTCGCAAACATTAATTTATTGCACATTTATTGGAAAGTCTGAATTTATCAGAAGTCCGAATGTGCGAATATAAAACTAACTTTACCTAAGTCAAAAAAAGTTAGGCCTAAATAAAAAAGATTAACAATGTTTTTTGGTTTATAAAACAACCTGATTAATTTTCGGTTCCATAAATTCAATATTTTATGTAAAGAATTTTGAATTACCTTAAAAATTGTTGTTGAAATGTGCTATACAAAATAAACTTGCCTTGCCAAATCAAAAACTCATATTTTCATATCATAATGATCAAAAGATTTATGAGGCTGCTGTAACAAATAATAATAGGGTGCACAGGTTTCATGTTTACTTAAAAAACTTAAGGAAACCGATTGACTTAAATTTAACAAGTAAATTAACTCATCATTTTCAATTGATAAAACTAGCCACACTTTTGATCAAGTATAAACCTCAGGATTAAATCTGTTGGTATTCAATGATATCATCAGGAAAGATGCAACAGATCAATCTTAGTATTTCTCTTGGCTTTTTTCACCATAACAGCTGTGTCTCACAAACACTGAGTTACGACAGCCAGAGAAACACTAATGTTAAAAGTCAAGGTCAACTAAAGCAAACACTTTCCACCATGATGGTGACATCAAACTTTATTATTTTCAACAGTATCTCCAGTTTAATAAATACAAATAAATGTATGGTCCATTGTTGCAACGGAGTAAAAAAATGCTTGAGAAATTTAAGGCCGTTTCTACATAATGTGAACAAGATTTTTAACATGACTGAACTAAGTATTCAATTTGTAAAATTGAATTACCAATCCTCAAGATTTCTAAGTACTCTGTACTGTGTGGTAGCTAAACCCAACAGTTTAATTAAGCTTTCTAAGTAAACTCAACTTATTACATTTTACAGTGAATACTCAAGATTTCTAAGTACTCTGTACTGTGTGGTAGCTAGTTTTATCAATTCAAAATGATGAGTTAACTTACTTGCTAAATTTAAGGCAATCGGTTTCCTTAAGTTTTTTAAGTAAACCCAACAGTTTAATTAAGCTTTCTAAGTAACTCAACTAATTACATTTACAGTGCAGTCATATGTGTGTGGTGTATATAATTTAATTCATATATTATATATATATAATTATAATAATATATATTATATATATATAATGCAAGTATATCATGAATCCCACAAGCTTTGTGGTCGGAATTGACTTAACACTATTTTGGTTACTCATTGCTGGTCTGAATCAGGGCTATAGCCAAGCCGTAAAAATTAGACTATAGATTGCCTTGATTTCGCCGGGTGAACTAAAAGCAGACTGCACATAGCCTATCCAATTCAGAGCTCAATCGTGACTACATATAGACCATGTCATGAAATGCCACTTACATCTTGTAGAAATCATTGACATTGCGAACATGATGGGATATATCAACCATCTCATGCACTTCCTGTCCAAAAAAATACAATAAATCAGGATTGACTGGTGGGCTACAAATACCCAGCCAGCAGAGCCATGTGGGGCCCAAATGGGTTTGACCTGGGCTATCTAACTGGGACCCCCAGTTTTGCACCCAGTTTCCATGTAGGCCCCACATGGATTTGCCCAGATGAAATGAACACTGCTTAGTGTGCACACTACAGGCTGTTTAATGTAACACTTAATCAGTGTTGGAGGTAATGAGATAATTAAGTGATTGAATAATGATTTTGTATTAGTGAAGAACCCTGCTGTTAACAAGCATAATCACTGAAGGAAAGAGAAACACAAGAACTACTTCCAGCCACAGCCTTGGATGAAATCAAATGAAGATAAAATCATTACATCTCTCAAGATCTGATTAAACAACTCCACAAACAACATTAGCTTCACTTATTACTAACCAGACTGACTTTATTTCTATCAACATCTACAGAAGTTCGTATTAAGAATTAAGAAGAGCTTAGATGTTGATTACTTATTTGAAAGTAATAGTTTGATTTGATGTTACCATTGTGGCGATCAGTGTGTGCTTTAGTCAGGCTCTTGACTTTTTAACATTAGTTTTTCTCTTGACAGCTGTGTCTGTTTGTTATGGCGAGAACAGCAAGAGAAAATATAATCAGATGCTGTCAGCTGATTGATGATAAAATATAATCATCATATTTGGCTTAACTCATTGATATTATGTGGGAGGTTTATGCGGGTAGTATGTTATTAATTCTGTTTTATTGTTATGATTCTACAGCAAGAGAATAAGAATTTAATCAGAACATCAAACGATTTATAACACACCATTTACATATTTTGGGCCCTGTGATTTTACTCGCACACAGATATCAAGAATCAGCATATGAATCTCAACAATGGTGACATGCTTCAATGGTGCAATGCATTCTGAGTGCATCATACGAAACTTATCCATGGCTCCCAGAATGCATTGCACCATGAAGCATGTCAACATCAAATCAAACTATTACTTTCAAATAAGTAATCAACATCTAAGCCTCTTCTTAATTCTTAATATGAACTTCTGTAGATGTCTGACAGAAATAAAGTCAGTCTGGTTAGTAATAAGTGAAGCTAATGTTGTTTGTGGAGTTGTTTAATCAGATCTTGAGAGATGTAATGTATTTTATCTTCAGTTGATTTCATCCAAGGCTGTGGCTGGAAGTAGTTCTTGTGTTTCTCTTTCCTTCAGTGATTATGCTTGTTAACAGCAGGTGTTCTTCACTAATACAAAATCATTTTTCAATCACTTAATTATCTCATTACCTCCAACACTGATTAAGTGTTACATTAAACAGCCTGTAGTGTGCACACTAAGCAGTGTTCATTTCATCTGGGCAAATCCATGTGGGGCCTACATGGAAACTGGGTGCAAAACTGGCTGGGTCCCAGTTAGATAGCCCAGGTCAAACCCATTTGGGCCCCACATGGCTCTGCTGGCTGGGTATATATATATATATATATATATATATATATATATTATAGTCTATATATATATATATATTTATATATATATATATATATATATATATATATATATATATATCGCAAGTTATTTTGGCAAAAACGACATGTAACCAAATGAAAGATTATTTTGGCTAAAAGTGGGTTACACATAGCGGGACTATATCGGGTCTATAGTTAACCGAGACGGTGAAATGACGGCTATTGCTTGCTGGGAAAGAACTACCCAAACTGAAACAAGAGATTGGAGATTAAAATAATATCAGATTTGTCTAATTTTAAATAAAAACAAAAAACATATGTTAAAAACAGCTTTACTTTTGCTATTGTTAAATGTTCAGTGATGTCTTCCAAAGATTTTGAATTTTGGCGCAATTTTTTCACTATATATTGTCGATATGGCAACTAGTAAGTTTCTTCTGCAAGCGTGTGTGAAAGTATTTAAACCATGCGTGTTACAACTAACCCCGCGTTAGTTTGTGCCCCGCGCGCTCCCCTATTAAACAAGACCGCGCACCAGTTCTCTAACGTTGAGATGAAAATTGTAATGTACAATGTCTTACCATCCACTGCTGCACACAACAATAAGAGAAAAATAACTTCCAGCTTCATTTTCAGTGTTTTCAGAAAGATGACTGCAGACTGAAATTGAATAAAAGTGCTTTGTTCCTTTGTTTCACTAGTAAGTGAAAGTAAATATCTGGGAGGCTCAGTATGGACTATATGGTGGTGGTGACGATGACGTAATGAAGTGTCGTCACGTTCTTTAACCTACACATTT